>JAJEKV010000043.1:9698881-9838881 GCA_021234155.1 Isoetes taiwanensis
ATCAGTAGCCACTTCGTTCAGCTACGTATTGCTAGAGAGAGAAGAGGAAAGATAGAGGGGGGGGGGAGAAAATGGGGAGAGAGAGGAGAGAGAAGAGAGAAGAGAGAGGAGAGAGGAGAGAGGAGAGAGGAGAGAGAGAGAAGAGAGGAGAGATAGGAGAGAAAGAGGAGAGAGAGGAGAGAGGAGAGAGGAGATAAGAGAGAGGGAAGAAATAGAGAGAGAGAGGAGAGAGGAGAGAAGGAGAGGAAAGAGAGAGAAGAGAGAGGAGAGGGAGGAGACAGAGAGGAGAGAGAGAGAGAAGGAGGGAGAGGGAGGAGAGAGAGAAAAGAGAAGGAGAGAGAAGAGAGAAGAGGGAGAAGAGAGAGAGAGAAGAGAGGAGAGGAAAAGATATGGAGAGAGAGAGAGAAGGAGCATGGGAGGAGAGAAGAGAGAGAAGAAGGATGAAGAGAGAGGAAAGAGAGAGCAAGGAGAGAGGGAGAGGTGAAGAGAGAGGAGAGAGAGAGAGGGGAAAGAAGAGAGAGGAGAGAGAAAGAGAGGAGAGAGGAGAGAGAAAGCAAGACAGAGAGAAAAGATAGACAAAGAGGGAAGAGGGAGAAAGAGAAGTGAGAGAGAGAGAGGAAAGAAGAGAGAGGAGAGAGAAAGGGGAAAGAAAGAGGCGAGAGAGGAGAGAGAGAGGAGAGCAGAGAAAAGAGAGGAGAGAGAGGAGAAAAGGAGGAAAGACACAGGGGGGCAGAGAGAGAGAGGAGAGAGGAGAGGAGGAGACAGAGAGGAGCGAGAGAGAGTGGGGAGGAGATAGAGAGAGGAGATAGGGGAAGAGAAAGAGATAGGGAGGAGAGAGAGAAGAGAGAATAGGAGAGGAAGAGAGGGAAAGAAGAGGAGGAGAGAGAGAGGAGAAGGAGAGGGAGGAGAGAGAAGAGAGAGAAGAAAGATGGAAGAGAAAGGAAAGAGAGGAGAGGGGAAAGGAGAGAGAAGGAAAAAGAGAATAGAGACAAAGGAGAGGGAAGAGAGAGAAAAAAAGAGAGAGGAGAGAGAGAGAGAGAGAGGAGATAGAGAGAGAAATAGAGGAGGAATAGAGAGAGAAGGAAAAAGGGAGGAGAGAAGGAGAGGGAAAAGAGAGAGAAGAGAAGAGAGGAGGAAGATAGGAGAGGGGAGAGAGGAGAGAGAGAGGAGAGAGAGGAGAAAGAGAGAGGGGAGAGAAAGAGAGAGGAGAGAGAGAAAAAGAGGAGAGAGAGGGACAGAGAGAGAGAGAAAATAGAGAGAGAGAGGAAGAGGGAGGAGGAGAGAGAGAGAAGAGCAAAGAGGAGAGAGAGAGAGAGAAGAAGAGAGAAGAGAGAGGAGGAGAGAGAAGAGAGAGGAGAGAGAGAGAGAGAGAGAGGAGAGAGAGAGAAAGGAGAGAGAGAGGAGAGAGGAAGAGAGGAGAGAGGAGAAAGAGAGAGAGAAAAGAGAGAGGAGAGAGAAGAGAGAGGAAAGAGAGAGAGAAGAGAGGAGAGAGGAAGAGAGAGGAGAGAAGAGGAGAGGAGAGAGAGAAAGAGGAGGAGAGGAGGGGAGAGAGAGAAAGAGAGGAGGAGAGGAGAAGAGAGAAAAGAGAGGGAAGAGGGAGAGAAGAGAGAGAGAGAGAGAGAGGAGAGGAAAAGATAGTGAGAGAGAGAAGGGAGAGGAGAGAGAAGAGAGAGAAGAAGGATGGAAGAGAGAGGAAAGAGAGAGGGAGAGAGGAGAGAGGTAGAAGAGAGAGAAGAGGGAAAGAAGAGGAGAGGAGGAGAGAGAAAGAGAGGAGAGAGAGAGAGAAAGAAGAGACAGAGAGAAGAAAAAGAAGAGGGAGAGGGAAGAGAGAGAGAGAGGAAAAAGAGAGAGGAGAGAGAAAGGGAAAGAAAGAGGCTTAGAGAGGAGAGAGAAAGCGTGAGAAAAGAGAGGGAGAGAGAGGAGGAGAAGGAAAGACACAAGGAGAGAGAGGGAGAGAGAGAGAGGAGGGAGAGACAGAGAGGAGGAGAGAGAGGAGAGAGAGGGAGAGAGGAAGGAGAAGAGATAGGGGAGTGAGAGAGAGAGAAGAGAGAATAGAAAGAGAGGAAAAGAAGAGAGAGGAGAGAGGAGAAAGAAGAGGGAGGAGAGAGAAGAGAGAGAAGAAAGATGAAGAGAGAGGAGAGAGAGGGAAAGAAGAGAGAGAGGAATAGAGGTCAAGGAGAGAGGGAAGAGAGGAAACAAAAGAGAGAGGAGAGAGAAAGAGAGGAGGGAGAAGAAAAGAGGAGAGCAGAGGAGAGAGGAAAGAAGAGGAGAGGAGAGAGAGAGAGAGGAGAGAGGAGAGAGGAAGAGGAGAGGAGGAGAGGAGAGAGAAAGAGAAAGAGGAGAGAGAGAGGGTAGAAAGAGGAGAGAATAGAGGAGAAGAGGGGAGGCCAAAAATCAAGGGAAGAGAAGAGAGAGAAAACCTATTTCATAGAAAATACTTAAAAAATCTTTAGAAAAATCTTTAAAAAATCCTTAAAAAATCTTTAAAATCTTTAAAAATCCTTAGAGAGAGGATTCAAATATATGAGAGAGAGAGAGAGAGAAGAGAGAGAGAGAGGTAGGTAAGACAAATTTCACATTTACTTATCGCAGATGGAAAAAGAGAATAGTCCCAAGAGAGAAATTTTAGGAAGGAGAAAAAGGAAAAAACAGAGATGTTATAAAGAGAAAAATAAGAAAGGAGATGCAAAAGAGAAACGAGAGAGAGATAGGGAGAGAGAAGAGAGAGAGGAGGGAGAAGAGAGAGAGGAGGGAGAGAGAGAAGAGGGAGAGAGACAAGAGGAAGAGGAGAGAGGAGAGAGGGAAGAGAAAGGAGAGAGAAGAGAGAGAAAAGAGAGGAGTAGAGAGGCACGAAATCGGAGGAGAAGAGAGAAAGGAAAAAGAGTGGGAAAGGAGAAGAGAGGAATAGGAAAGTCTAAGGAATAAAGAAATAGACAGGCTATTAATCTAAGATAACTCCAAGATCGACGGGTGGAGGAGAGCCACTTGAAGATCCGGACGGCCCCACCCGCTGAGCCCAGAAGCTTGAGGAGCCCATCCCAGGAGGAGACAAGTTCCAACCACTATCTAAAATTTTATGTTGCATGGTGGATTGGCAACCCAAGACTTGCCCCCCCAACCCCCCACCCTAACCACTCAAACCAAGCATTTCTTCTTCAAAAAATAGAAGTCCATACTTAGTTATACAAAGCCAATGGAAATTCCTTTGACACTAAAGCCTTGAATGATCCTAGAAACTTCTAGAATGTTCTAGAATGAAAGCTAGAGAGAGAAGAGGGAAAGATAGAGGGGAGAAGGGAGAGGAGAGAGAGAGAAAGAGAAAAGAGAGAAGAGGAGAAGAGGGAGAGAGAGAAGAAAAGAGAGAAAAGGTAGAGAGAAGGAGAGAAATAGAGAGATAGGAGAGAGAGAGAAGGGAAAAAAAAGGAGAGAGGAGAAATGGAGAGAAGAGAGGAGAGAGGAGAGAGAGAGGAGAGGGTTCCGGAGAGAGAGAGAAGAGAAGAGATAGGAAGAGAGAGAGAGAGAGAGAAAAAAAGAGAGAGGAGAGAGAAGAGAGAAAGCTCAGAGGAGAGAGAGAAGGAAGAAAGGAGAGGAAGAGAGGGAAAGAAGAGAGAAAGAAAGAGAGAGAGAGAAATAGAAGAGGAGAGAAAGGAGAGAGAAGGAAAAAGGGAGAGAAGAGAGAGGAAAGAGAGGATGAAGAGAGAGAAAGAGGAGAAGAGAGGGAGAAAGAGAGAGAATGAGAGAGATGCATAGAGAGAGAGGAGAAAGAAAAAAAGAAAGGAGAGAGAAGAGAGAGGAGAGAGAGACAAAAAAGATTTGAGAGAGGGAAAGGAGAGAGAGGAGGAGAAAGAGAGAGGAGGAGATAGGAGAGGGAGAGGAGAGAGAGAAGAGGGAAAGATAGAGAGGGGGAGAAATGGGGAGAGAGAGGAGAGAAACCTTGAAGAGAGAGGAGAGAGAGAGATAGGAGAGAGAGAGAGAGAATTGAGGAGAGAGAAGGTATGAAAGAGGAGAGAGAGGAGAGAGGAGATTTTGAGAGGGAAGAAATAGAGAGAGAGAGGAGAGAGAGGGAGAGAAGGGAGAGGAAAGAGAGAGAAGAGAGGAGAGGGAGAGAGAGAGAGGAAGAGAGAGGAGAGAGGAGAGGGGAGGAGAGAGAGAGGAAGAGCAAGAGAGGAGAGAGAAGAGAGAAAAGAGAGGGAAGAGGGAGAGAAGAGAGAGAGAGAGAAAGAGAGGAGAGGAAAAGATAGAGAGAGAGAGAAGAAAGAGGGAGAGAGAGAGAAGGAGAGAAGAAGGAGAGAAGAGAGAAAAGAGAGGAAAAGAAGAGAGGAGAGAAGAAGAGAGGAGGAGAGAGGGAAAGAAGAGAGAGAGAGAGAAAGAGAGGAGAGAGGAGAGAGAAAGAAGAGAAAGAGAGAAAGGAAAGATAGGACAGAGGAAGAGGGAGAAAGAGAAGAGAGAGAGAGAAGAGGAAAGAAGAGAGGAGAAGGAGAGAGAAAGAGAAAGAGAGAAGAGAGAGGAGAGAGAGAGGAGAGCAGAGAAAAGAGGAAGAGAAAGGAGAAGGAGGAAAGAAATAGTGGAGGAAGGAGAAACAAGAGAGGGAGAGAGAGAGAGGAGGGAGAGACAGAGAGGAGATTCTAGAACCTTCAGGAATGAGAGAGGAGATAGGTGCAAAAGAAGAGATAGGGAGGAGAGAGAGAAGAGAGAATAGAGGGAAGAGAGGGAAAGAAGAGAGAGGAGAGAGAGAGGAGAAAGAAGAGAGGGAGGAGAGAGAAGAGAGAGAAGAAAGAAAGAGAGAGAAAGAGAGAGGGAGAAGAGAAGGAGAGAGAATAGAGACAAAGGGAAGGGAAGAGAGAGAAACAAAGAGAGAGAGAGAGAGAGAGAGAAAGATAGAGAGAGAGGAGAAGAGAGGAGAGAGGAGAGAGATAGGACAGAGAAGGAAAAAGGAGAGAGGAGAGAGGAAAAGAGAGAAAAGAGAAGAGAGAAAGGATAGGAGAGAGAGGAGGGGAGAGAGAGGGAGAGAGATGGAGAGAGAGAGGAGAAAGAAAAAGAAAGGGGAGAGGGAAGAGAGAGGAGAGAGAGGGAAAAGAGAAAGAGAGAGGGAGAAGAGAGAGAAGAGAGAAATGAAGAGAGAGGAGGAAGAGATAGGAGAGAAGCCAGAGAGAGAAGAGGAAAGATAGAGAGAAGAGAGAATGGGGAGAGAGGAGAGAGAAGAGAGAAGAGAGAGGGAGAGAGAGAGAGGAGGAGAGAGAGAGAGAGGAGAGAGAGAGAAGAGAGGAGAGAATGGAGAGAAAAGAGGAGAGAGGAGAGAGGAGAGAGGAGATAGAGAGAGGGAAGAAAAGAGAGAGAGAGAGAGATATCCGGAAGAGAGAGGAGAGAGAAGAGAAGGGAGAGAGAGAGAAGAGAGGAGAGGGAGGAGAGAGAGAGAGGAGAGAGAGAAGAGAGGAGAGGGAGAGAGAAGAGAGAGAAGAGAGAGGAGAGAGAAGAGAGAAAAGAGAGAGGGAAGAGGAGAGAAGAGAGAGAGAGAGAAAGAGAGAGGAGAGGAAAAGATAAGAGAGAGAGAGGAGCATGGGAGGAGAAAGAGAGAGAAGAAGGATGGAAGAGAGAGGAAAGAGAGAGCAAGAGAGAGATAGAGAGGTGGAAGAGAGAGGAGAGAGAGAGGGAAAGAAGAGGAGAGAGGAGAGAGAAAAGAGGAGAGAGGAGAGAGAGAAAGAAGAGACAGGAGAGAGAAGATAGACAGAGGAAGAGGAGAGAGAGAGAGAAGAGAGAGAGAGAGGAAAGAAGAGGAGAGGAGAGAGAGAAAAGGAAAGAAAGAGGCGAGAGAGGAGAGAGAGAGAGCAGAGAAAAGAGAGGAGAGAGAGAGGAGAGGAGGAAAGAGAGGAAGGGAGGAGAGAGAGGGAGAGAGAGAGAGGAGAGAGAGAGAGAGGAGGAGGAGAGAGAGGGAGGAGATAGAGAGAGAGAGAGGGGGAAGAGAAGATAGGAGGAGGAGAGAGAGAGAGAGAGAAGAGAGAGGAAGAGAGGGAAAAGAAGAGAGGAGAGAGAGAGAGGGAAAATAGAGAGGAGGAGAGAGAAGAGAGAGAAGAAAGAGGAAGAGAGAGAAAAGAGAGAGGGGAAAGAAGAGAGAGGAGAGAGAATAGAGAAAAGGAGAGGAAGAGAGAGAAACAAAAGAGAGAGGAGAGAGAAAGAGAGGAGGAGAAGAAAGAGGAGAAGAGAGAGAGAGAGGAGAAAGAGGAAAGAAGAGAAGAAAGAGGAAAGAGGGAAAAGAAAAGAGATGAGAAAGAGAGGAGAGATAAAAAGAAGAAAGGGGGAGGAAAAATAGAGAGGAGAGAGGAAAGATAGAGAGAAAGAGAGAGAGAGGGGGGGAGCAGAAGGAGAGAGAAGAGAAGGGAGAGAGGAGAGAGGGAAAGAAGAGAGAGAGAGAGGAGAAAGAGAGAGAGAGAGAGGAGAGGAAGAGAGGAGAGAGAAGAGAGAGGAGAGAGAGAGAGAGGAGAGGAGACAAAACCGAAAGGAGGAAAGATAGAGAGAAGAGGGAAGGATGTCCAAAGAGAAGATAGAGAGAAGAGAGAGGGAAGAGAGGAAAGAGAAGGGAGAGAGAGAGAGAGGAGAGAGAGAGAGAGAGAGAGGAGAGAGAAGAGAGAGAGAGAGGGAGAAGAGAGAAGAGGAGAGAGAGATAGAGGAAGATGAGGGAAGAGAGAGGAGAGAGAGAGGAGGGAAGAGATAGGAGAGAGAAGAGAGAGAAAGGAGAGAGGAGAGATGGAGATAGGGAGGGGAGCCCAAACCGGAGATAGAGAGGCCTATAGAGAGAGAGAAAGGAGGAAAAGGAGGAGAGAAAGAGGAGGAGAGGGCCCTTTTCTAGTCTAAAGAGAGAGAGAAAAAAAAAAAGAGCTAGAGGAAAGAGAGACTCCAAGAGAGAGGATCGAAGAGGGAAGAGAGGGGCCGAGATCCCATCGGGCCCTAACGAGAGAGAACGCCGAGAGAATGAGGAGGAGAGATCCCAGAGAGGAGAGAAGAAAGACTATCTAAAAATTTTATGTTGCATGGTGGATTCAAACCAGAGAGAAGCCCCCTAGGATGGAAGAACCACTAAAACCAAGCATTTCTTCAACAAAAATAGGAAGTCCATACTTAGTTAAGGCTAGGGCCAATGGAAATTCCTTTGATTAATTAAAAGCCTTGATGATCCTAGAAACTTCTAGAATGTTCTAGAATGAAGCTAGAGAGAGAAGAGGGAAAGATAGAGGGGGAGAAGGGAGAGGAGAGAGAGAGGAGAGAGAAGAGAGAGGAGGGAGAAGAGGGAGAGAGAGGAATAGAAAAAAAGAGAGAAAGGTAGAGAGAGGAGAAATAGAGAGATAGGAGAGAGAGAGAAGGGAAAAAGGGGAGAGAGAGGAGAGAGGAGAGAGAGAAGAGAGGGAGGGAGGAGAGAGAGAGGAGAGAAGAGAGAGAGAGAAGAGAGAGAAGAGAGAGGGAAGAGAGAGAGAGGAGAGAGAGAGAGAAGAAGAGAGAGGAGAGAGAAGAGAGATAAGAGAGAGGAGAGAGAAAGAGGGAAAGGGGAGAGGGAAGAGAGAGGAGAGAGAGAGAGAAAGAGAGAGAGAGGAGAAATAGAGAGATAGAGGAGAGAGATAGAGAGAGAGAAGGAAAAAAAGAGAGAGAAGAGAGGAAAAGAGAAAAAAGTGAAGAGAGAGAAAGATAGAGAGAGAGGAGGGGAGAGAGAGACTAGAGAGATGAAGAGAGAGGGAGAAAGAAAAATAAAGGGAGAGGGAAGAGAGAGGAGAGAGAGAAAAAAAATAGGAGAGAGGAGGGACACATAGAGAGAGACGGAGAAATAGAGAGAGAGGAGGAGATAGGAGAGAAGCTAGAGAGAGAAGAGGGAAAGATAGAGGGGGGGAATGAAATGGGGGGAGAGAGGAGAGAAAGAGAGAAGAGAGAGGAGGGAGGAGAGAGAGGAGAGGAGAGAGAGAGAGAAGGAAGAGAGGAGAGAAAGGAGAGAAAGAGGAGAGAGAGAGAGAGAGAGGAGATAGAGAGATTTAAAAAAAATAGAGAGAGAGAGAAGAGAGGAGAGAAGGAGAGGAAAGAGAGAGAAGAGAGGAGAGGGAAAGACAGAGGAGGAGAGAGAGAGAAGAGAGGAGAGGGAGGAGAGAGAGAGAAGAGCACAGAGGAGAGAGAAGAGAGAAAAGAGAGGGAAGAGGGAGAGAAGAGAGAGAGAGAGAAAATAGAGAGGAGAGGAAAAGATAGTGAGAGAGAGAAGGGGAAGAAGAGGAGAGAGAAGAGAGAGAAGAAGGATGGAAGAGAGAGGAAAGAGAGAGAAGGGAGAGGAGAGAGAGGAGAAGAGAGAGAGAGAGAGAAAGGAAAGAAGAGAGAGGAGAGAGAAAGAGAGGAGAGAGGAGAGAGAAAAGAAGAGACAGAGAGAGAACTTTTCTAGATAGACAGAGGAAGAGGGGAGAAAGAGAAGAGAGAGAGAGAGGAAAGAAGAGAGAGGAGAGAGAAAAGAGAAAGAAAGAGGCTAAATGCTCAGAGAGGAGAGAGAGGAGAGCAGAAAAAGAGAGGAGAGAGAGAGGAGAAGAGAGGAAAGACAGGAGAGGGCAGAGAGAGAGGGAGAGAGAGAGGAGGGAGAGACAGAGAGGAGCGAGAGAGAGGGGGAGGAGATAGAGAGAAGAAAAGAGAAGAGATAGGGGAGGAGAGAGAGAAGAGAGAATAGAGAGGGAAGAGAGGGAAAAGAAGAGAGAGGAGAGAGAGAGGAGAAAGAAGAGAGGAGGAGAGAGAAGAGAGAGAAGAAAGATGGAAGAGAGAGGAAAGAGAGAGGAAAGAAGAGAGAGGAGAGAGAATAGAGACAAAGGGAGAGGGAAGAGAGAGAAACAAAAAGAGAGAGGAGAGAGAGAGAGAAAAGATAGAGAGAGGGAGAAATAGAGAGAGAGGAGAGAGATAGGAGAGAGAAGGAAAAAAGGAGAGAGAAAGAGAGGGAAAAGAGAGAAAAGTGAAGAGAGAGAAAGATAGAGAGAGAGGGGAGGGGAGAGAGAGACGAGAGAGATGCATAGAGAGAGGAGAAAGAAAAAGAAAGGAGAGGGAAGAGAGAGAGAGAGAGACAAAAGATAGAGAGAGAGGGGACACATAGAGAGAGACGGAGAAATAGAGAGAGAGGAGGAGATAGGAGAGAAGCTAGAGAGAGAAGAGGGAAAGATAGAGGGGGGGAGAAATGGGGGAGAGAGAGGAGAGAGAAGAGAGAAGAGAGAGGAGAGAGGAGAGAGAGAGAGGAGAGAGGAGAGAGAGAAGAGAAAGAGGGAGAGAGATAGGAGAGAAAGAGAGAGAGAGGAGAGAGAGGAGAGAGGAGATAGAGAGAGGGAAGAAATAGAGAGAGAGGAGAGAGAGAGGAGAGAGAGAGGAGAGAGGAGAGAAGGAGAGGAAAGAGAGAGAAGAGAGGAGAGGGAGGAGAGAGAGAGAGAGAGAGAAGAGGAGAGGGAGGAGAGAGAGAGAAGAGCACAGAGGAGAGAGAAGAGAGAAAAGAGAGAGGGAAGAGGGAGAGAAGAGAGAGAGAGAGAAATAGAGAGGAGAGGAAAAGATAGTGAGAGAGAGAAGGGAGCATGGGAGGAGAGAGAAGAGAGAGAAGAAGGATGGAAGAGAGAGGAAAGAGAGAGCAAGGAGAGAGGAGAGAGGTGGAAGAGAGAGGAGAGAGAGAGGGAAAGAAGAGAGAGGAGAGAGAAAGAGAGGAGAGAGGAGAGAGAAAGAAGAGAGAGGAGAGAGAAGATAGACAGAGGAAGAGGGGAGAGAGAGAAGAGAGAGAGAGAGAAAGAAGAGAGAGGAGAGAAAAGGAGAAAAGAAAGAGGCGATAGAGAGGAGAGAGAGAGGAGAGCAGAGAAAAGAGAGGAGAGAGAGAGGAGAAGGAGGAAAGACACAGGGGGGCAGAGAGAGAGGGAGAGAGAGAGAGGAGGGAGAGACAGAGAGGAGCGAGAGAGAGGGGGAGGAGATAGAGAGAGGAGATAGGGGGGAAGAGAAGAGATAGGGGAGGAGAGAGAGAAGAGAGAATAGAGAGGGAAGAGAGGGAAAAGAAGAGAGAGGAGAGAGAGAGGAGAAAGAAGAGAGGAGGAGAGAGAAGAGAGAGAAGAAAGATGGAAGAGAGAGGAAAGAGAGAGGGGAAAGAAGAGAGAGGAGAGAGAATAGAGACAGAGGGAGAGGGAAGAGAGAGAAACAAAGAGAGAGGAGAGAGAAAGAGAGGAGGGAGAAGAAAGAGGAGAGCAGAGAGGAGAGAGAAGAGAAAGAAGAAAGAGGGAAGAGAGAGGAAAGAAAGAGGGAAAAGAAAAGAGATGAGAAAGAGAGGAGAGATAAAAGAGAAAGGGGAGAGGAAAATAGAGAGGAGAGAGAAAGATAGAGAGAAAGAGAGAGGGGGGAGCAGGAAGGAGAGAGAAGAGAAGTGGGAGAGAGAGAGAGGGGAAAGAAGAGAGAGGAGAGAGGAGAGAGGAGAGAGGAGAGGGGAGAGAAGAGAGAGGAGAGAGAAAGAGAGGAGAGAGGAGAGAGAGAGGGTAGGCCCAAACCGAGGCGAGGCTTGAGCCGAGGAATAGTCCCAAGGATGTCCAAACCGAGGCGAGGCCCCGAAGGGGCCGCACCGAGGATGGGTGCAAAGGGAGAAGGGAGAGAGAGAGATAGGGGAGAGAGAGAGAGAGAGAGAGGAGAGAGAAGAGAGAGAGAGGAGAGAGAAGAGAGAAGAATGAGAGAGAGATAGAGGAAGATGAGGGAAGAGAGAGGAGAGAGGAGAGAGGGAAGAGATAGGAGAGAGAAGAGAGAGAAAAGAGAGAGGAGAGATGGAGATAGGGCAATGGGTGGCCCAAACTGAAGCGGGGCTGCCGGCCGAGGAAAGGAGAGAAAGAAAAGAAAAAAATGGCCCTTTTTGGTCTTATATATTATAAAGAAATAGTGTCCGGACAGGAGTTGAGTGAGTGAGTGAGTGAGAGTGGGTGAGTGATGTCACGCCCGATCGACGGATAAGGATGCGCCACGCCTGATCCAGGGTCCGTCCGCGGGCCTTGGCCTCAAAAGCTCCCAACTTGAACCCCGACATTGCTCTCAAAACCCCCACCCTTACCACTAGACCAAAAAATTGGTTTCTTTTGAAAAATGGGAGTTCATATATAGTTAAGGGTGAGGGCCAAATAATCCATGGATGCTCTAGATGGCTCTAGAAGCTTCTAGAATGTCCTAGAATCTTCTAGAATGTCTTAGAATCTTCTAGAATCTTCTAGAATGTCTAAAAATAGAAGTTTTTTGAAACTTTGCAAATGCTCAAAATAGAATATTGTGGAATGTTCCAGGCACTCATGGATAAGCACCCCAACCTAAAAATAGAAAGTTTCCGCCTAAAATAGAAAGTTTTTAAAACTTTGCAAATGCTCAAAATAGAATGTTCTGAATGTTCCAGATGCTCATGGGTAAGCACCCCACCTAAAAATAGAAAGTTTCAAATTAAGAATAGAAAGTTTTTAAAAACTTTGCAAATGCTCAAAATAGAATGTTATAGAATGTTGCAGATGTTGATATAATGTTGTGGAATGTTCCAGGTGCTCATGGGTAAGCACCTCAGTCTAAAAATAGAAAGTTTCAGTCTAAAAATAGAAAGCTTTTTGAAGCTTTGAAAATGCTCAAAATAGAATGTGGTGGAATATTACAGATGCTCATGGGTAAGCACCTCAGTCAAAAAATAGAAAGTTTTTAAAACTTTTCAAATGCTCAAAATAGAATGTTGTTAAATATTCCGTGATGCTCAAGGGTAAGCACCTCTAGAATGTCTAAGAATAGAAAGTTTCAATTTTAAAAAATAAAAAAGTTTTCTTAAACTTTATAAAAACTCAAACAATAGGGCAACCACTAGAAGCACCCTCCTAAAAAGTAGAAAGTTTTTGAAATCTTGCAAATGCTCAAAATAGAATATTCATGGGCATGTGTGAGTATGCTATCATGAATTATATTTTGTTGGTAATAGAATAGAGGGAGGGAGGAGAGAGATAGGGAGGAGAGAGAGAGGACAGCAGAGAGGAGAGAGAATAGAGAGAAGAGAGAGGGAGAAGAGACATGGGGAAGGGAAAAGAAGAGAGAGGAGAGAGGAGAGAAAAGAGAGAGAGAGGAGAGCTGAAAGAGAGAGAGGGGAAAGAAGAGACAGGAGAGAGAGGAGGAGGGAGAAGAGAGATGAGAGAGAGACGGAGGAAATAGAGAGAGGAGATAGAGAAGAGAGAGAGGAGAGAATAGAGAGTAGAGATAGATAGATAGATAGATAGATAGATAGAGAGAAGGGGAGAGAGGGAGCAGAGAAAGGAGAGATGAGAGAGAGGAAAGAGAGAGAAGAGAGAGAAAAGAGAGGAGAAAGGAAAGGGAGGAGAGAGAAGACGGAGGAAAGGGAGGAGAGAGAAGAGAGAAAGAGAGAGAGAGAAGAGAGAGGAAAGAGAGAGAGGGGAGAGAGAAGAAAGGAGAGAGAAGAGAGAGGACAGAAAGAGAGAGGGAAAGAAGAGAGAGAGGAGAGAGAAGAGAGAGAGAGAGAGAGAGAGAGAGATAGAGAGAGGGGAGAAATAGAGAGAGAGGAGAGAGATAGGAGAGAGGAGAGAGGAAAGAGGAGAGAGAGAGAAGAGAGGAGAGGGAGGAGAGAGGAGGAGAGAGGAGAGAGAGAGAAGAGAAGAGAGGGAGGAGAGAGAGAGAAGAGCACAGAGGAGAGAGAAGAGAGGAGAGAGAAGAGAGAGGACAGAGAGAGAGAGGGGAAAGAAGAGAGGGAGAGAGAGAGAAGAGGAGAGGCAGGAGAGAGATAGGAGAGAGATAGGAGAGAGAGAGAGAAGAGAGAGAGGAGATAGAGAGAGGAGATAGAGAGAGGGGAGAAATAGAGAGAGAGGAGAGAGATAGGAGAGAGGAGAGAGAGAGGAGAGAGAGAGGAGAGGGAGGAGAGAGAGAGAAGAGAAGAGAGGGAGGAGAGAGAGAGAAGAGCACAGAGGAGAGAGAAGAGAGAGGAGAGAGAGGGAAGAGGGAGAGGAGAGAGAGAGAAGAGAAGAGAGGGAGAAGAGAGAGAGAAGAGCACAGCGGGGAAAGAAGAGAGATGAGAGAGAGAGGAGAAAGAAAAAGAGGAGAGAGGAGAGAAAAGGGAGAAGAGAGATAAGAGATAGGAGAGAGAAGAGGGAGAGGAGAGAGAGAAGAGAAAAGAGAAGAGAGAGAGGAGAGCTGAAAGAGAGGGGAAAGAAGAGAGAGAGAGAGAGAGAGAGAGAGGGAGAGAGGAGAGAGAGAGGAGAGAGAGAGAGAGAGAGAGAGAGAGAGAGAGAGAGAGAGAGAGAGAGAGAGAGAGAGAGAGAGGGGGAGAGAGAGAAGAGAAGAGAGAGGGGGGGAGGAAAGACAAAGAGAAGAGAAGACAGAGGAGGGAGAAAGAGAGGAGAGAGGACAGGGAGAAAGAAGAGAGAGGAGAGAGAACAGAGACACCTGGGAGAGGGAGAGAAGAGAGAAGAGAGAGAAAGAGAGAGAGATGAGAGAAAGAGAGAGAGGAAGAGAGGGAAGAGATAGGAGAAAGAAAAGAGAGAATAGAGAAAGGAGAGAGGGAAGAGATAGGAGAGAGTAAAAAAACAATTGTCTCAAAGAGAAACACCAAAGAAAGGATAAGAGGTCCCATGCCTTTCTTCTTTACAAGGAGTTTAGAAACACCAAAGTCAGCAGGCTTGATAAGGAGGTCCCATGTCTTTCTTCTTTATAGGGAGTTTCGAATCTGATAGTCTTTAATTTCGCCATGTTGAAATTCTTTGAAATACTTATAGGCCATCCCCCCAGCTTGGACTTCTTTACACCATTTTTAAATTAACACAAAAATCCCTTATGATAATTTTGGAAAAGAGAAATGTTCGCGGCGGCCTTGGCCGCCGCGATAAATTTCTTGTATTGTTAAATAATTCAATAGATTGTAACGAATGGTTGAAGAACCACTACTTTCAACATTTTAGAGCTACAAAATGGTTTGAAGAACTACAAAATGGTTTAAGAAGCCTATATTGAGAGGTCAAATAGAGCCCCAATTAGTTATGGAGTAGTTGAAGAACCAAATAGAGAGGTCCATCTCAAAGTTGGGGACAACATTGAGCCCATGTAAACACACTCGTATTCTTACTTATATGTGGTAACCACATGCTTAAACATTTCTCTTGAGCTACATTCATTGAGGTACTTGATTAAAGAATTGACATTATTTCATTGAGGTACTTGCTTAAAGAATTGACATCGTTCGGACTTATCATAATAAGGCCGCTGCGATAAATTTCAACACAAGGCAACAAAATGCAGGTTCAAATTCTGCATGTTTTAGCATGCATAGACGAGTTGGGGAAGAGAAACGTTCGCGGCGGCCTTGGCCGCCGCGATAAGTTTCTTGTATTAGTAAATATTCTAAATCTTCTTTGTTGAGGTTGTTGATGAATATAAGATGTGGCACGCACTTAATTGATCCTTTTGATGTGAAGTCTTTTGACTGGATATTGGATGCTTGTCCAGAAGGTTGTACCAGGGTTCGAAAAATATTTGAGGTATAACAAAAAAATTTGCCCATGTATGTTAGTGTATACCGGATTTCCTATGTACTAAAGCTAAAAAATACTGGATTTTACATATAAACTCTTTTTTTTATACCAGTTAATTGCCGATATGCAAAATGGTCAACTGGAAAATAAGAACTCGAACCGGTAATCCTCGAGCCTAATCCGCACTTTTTCGATCCCTGGGTTGTACTATCAAAGAGAATTTTGTAAATACTTCATGAAGGTTGCTCATTTCTTGCTTCGATACCCTATCTATTCATTTTCTATCATGATACCAAGGGTGTTCAGGGTGTTTTGGATCTTGGAAGAGTAGGATCAGTTGACCATCTGAATGCAATTTTCTTTTATGGCATAAGTTGAATTTCAATCGTTTCTGCTATAAATGCTGTAACTTTTGCAAAGTAAAAAGTTTGGCAGGCATTCAAACTCAAAACTATTTGGCTCAAGATATATCTACCCCGATTCGGGATCCCGAGCTAGAGATCCCGGCCCTCCCCCTGTGCGCGCTTCGACGGGATCCGCTCGGGGACCCCCGCTTTTCCCCGATCGACATGCACGTGCTGGCCGTCAACCGGGCCGTCCGAAACCCCGGCCGATCTCGGCCGTCCCAAGCAGAGATCCCCGATCACGCCGGTGATCCCTCCTCCCGATCACGAGGGCCCGGTCGATATTCTCTCCCGATATCGCCGCGGGTGATCCCTCCTCCCGGATCACTAGGGCCTGGGTCGATATCCTCTCCCGATATCGGGGTGGTGATCCCTCCTCCCGGATCACGCCGGTGATCCCCTCCTCCCGGATCACGAGGGCCCGGGTCGATATCCTCTCCCGAGATGGCCGTGGTGATCCCTCCTCCGGATCACGATGGCTGGCCGATATCCTCCCCGAGATCGCCGCGGTGGTGATCCTCCGGGATCACATCCATGACAGGCCACGGTGCTCGGCTGTTAGCGGCGGCGATTATCAGGCCCGTGAGCGATTCCGACCTCCGTGATCGCGACGCTGATTGCACCCGTGATTCCGGAGGCCGATATGAAAGCGTATGGACGTTGGAGATTGAAGCGTAGACCCACCCAACGGTCCAGGTTTGAACTTGCCAGTCCATGCACGGACTGGCCACTCGAATGAGGACACGTGGAAGTTCTGAGACCATCCTCCGGGATCACTCCTGAGTACGTTGTTTCTCTGGTTTCTCTCTGCTGCATGTCGAAGTAGCCTGGTAGAGGAGCGGAATGCCGCAGGCATGGACGAACTAGAGGAGAAGAGAGAAGAGGTAATCGATTACTAAGTCATTTCAATGAAGAGACATGCATTCCCATTTATATTTTGAGTATTTTTCACGCCTAAGGGCTGAAATACAGCCTAATCACCTCCAAATGGGTTGTTTGATCATGGCAATCTCCATTGGTATCCTGAAGAGCATCAGGTACCTACTATTCAAGGGGGTGGGCGGATGCTGCTGTGGACCTGCTACATCCACACCAACCGGGTTCAAGATTTTATTCTTGGGGAGCAGAAGAATTCCCAAGCACCTTCCAACTTCTATCTCCGAGTCTCAGGTCGAGAGAGTGTTAAAAAGACCCTACAAAGATTCCTACTTGACCTTGAAGAGGTATAGACATTGTTAGATTCATGTGTTTTAATTGGAAATCATCATTGAGTGGACCAAGAAGTTATTGTGTTTGCTTGAAGTTATTTTGATTCATTTGAAGTGGTTCTTTTTAGAATTACACTTAGGTCTACATTAACTTGTATTTGCATAATACGATATTGGTGTTCATATGGACCTCAAGACATGACAGCAAAACACTCATGTGGTTGAGGATGGACCACGCCCACCGTGTGAAGCCTTGGAAAAGGGTTCGAGGGGAGAGGGTGTACGTAGGGGGCTGCGGTGCCATTTCACAATCAGCAACTCTATCTCCTTCCGCAATTTTCACATATCACTTATTATGGGTTTGATCACAAGAATATCCAAGGTTTGCCTTGCCATGGTAAGTCCATTGACCCCCAAGGGATTAAGTTCAAGCTAGCACCCGGATCTCACAAGAATTGAAGGATTGGGTCCGAGAAAAGCTTGTGCAATGGCACACTCCACGAGTGTCATGAACATGCATGAAGAGAGATGGAGATTGAAGCGCGTGATGTGCATGGAACTGAAAGCATGTGTAGGGATGATGTGCTCAAAATTCGGGACGTGATACAATGTTGAGAAGGGAGTTGTTCAGAACACATGGAAGCTGCATGATGATCTTCCAACTAGCATCTATATGTGGGTTCAACAACACCAAGATTCGTGTTCATGTATGAGCAAGGAGACTTGTTTCAGCTTAGGAGTTATGACTCCAATCCAAAGGGAATCCATGTTGAGATTTGGTAAGAATGGAGCCATTTGCATGGACTCTACCTTCAAAACAAATGACAAGAGGTATGATTTTTCTTGAACCTTCATTTTGTACATTGATTTATTGGGTATGTATGTTTGTGCAGGTTCTATCTTTTCACACTCATCGCCTTTGATGAGTATTCCAATGGTTTGCCATTGGCTTACGTTCTAACCAATTCTCAAGAGAGTGGAGCTATAACAAAGTGGATGCAAGCACTAAAGGAATCCTTATGTCAAGATGATCCTGAATGGCAACCTTCTTGCATCATTACAGATGATGCCCATGCTGAGATAAAGGCTGTAAAGAATGTAAGTTGTTGAAACTTAATCCTTGGTTGTGATTCCATATGTACTAACCTTGGTTATTTTTGTAGGTTTTCCCTAATGTACCCGTGCAAATATGCATTTGGCACGTGAGGATGCGTAAGAATGTGAAGAACAAGGTGCATCGAAACGAGTTGTTCAAGGAGCTTGGTTACATTATGTACAGGAGACGTAAGGCCCAAAGATGGGGAAGAGTACAGGAAGTCAGGAGGAAAGAGGCCACCAGGGAAATTGAAGAGTTAGTGAGGAAGTATCCTCAATACCCTAAGCTGGCAGCCTACATGAGTAAGGAGTGGACTAAAAACATTTGTCAATGGGTGTTGGCTACAAGGATGTACCCTCACTCTAACCAAGAGACAAATGCTGCCATAGAGGCATGGCATTGTGCCTTGAAGAGGCGCCTGGGCATTTCTAAACGTGCACTTCGAGGAAGGAGGATTGATTGGCTGCTCTACATCCTAACCAATAACGTGGAGACACACATGACATACATCAGGTATAGTTCCTACACATCTAATCCTTCTCTCTAGCCTTTGTGTTTATATGATTCCTTTGTGTTGTAGGTCCATGAAGGAAGCAGGCTTTGTAGTAAACACATCCCAGGAGGAGATAATAGAGTGCGCCATACGTGGTGCAAGGAAGATTGCTGATGAACAAGTCACATTCACCAACTTCGAGGAAGGTGAGGCGCAAAGCCAACGCATTCTCTAGGGCTAGGTCCTTACTTTGTGAACGGGCACACAAGAATTGGGCATGTTGTGACTGCCCTTGGGGAGCCAAGGGCAACTTGTGTAAACACCAGGTTAAGGTTATGCAATTGCTGGGCAACTACAGAGATCAGGATCTTTTACATGTGCTTGGGTCCCAATATGGGACAATTGCTGGGGGCATGGACCAGTTGAGGCCATGTGAGGAGATAGTTCCATGGGAGGGAAACCCATGTGAAGATGTGGCCGACATTGTATGCTTGGGAGAGGAGTCTCTCTCCCAAATGGAGAGAAGGTTTAACTTGGATAAGACTCGTGCATCCTTACAGGAAGTAATTGCTAGAGTGGTGTCAAGGGCAGAAAAAGATCCTAGCATGCTTGTTGCTACTGACTCTCTTATGAGACAACTCGACACTAGGCTAGAGAGAATGAATGATGTTGGGGGCACCAACATGATAGCCATAACAACTCTCCCCACCTTGGCAATTGAAGAGAAGTGTGGAAATAGTTTGGCCAGGCTCAAGCCTTTGATAGAGCTTGGGAACAGGAAGGACAAGGAAATCAAGAAGAGCTGGAAGCAAGTTGAGATAGAGGGGATATTGTAAGTATTCAGTTGAACAGAACATGTTAAGTCATTTATGAGTTTACTTTCAATTGTTCTCACTACATACGATAACTTAGGGGCCAACGCAACTCATTTAAGAAACCATTGAGGTTAAATTGGGACATTTAAGAACCGGACGTGTGATCCCGGAGGTGGGGATCACACGACATCTACAGAAGAATATGCCTTAATATCGAAAATAGTAACCATACCATTGAAATTAAATAATGCTTTTTTTCGGGACGCAGTGATCCCGAGAGAGGGATCCCCATTAATTATGTTGTGATCCCGGAGGAGGGGATCATCCGGCATCTACAACGAATATGCCTTAATAATCGAAAATAATATCCATACCATTGAAATTAAATAATGTTTTTTCATGACGCAGATCCCGGGGAGGATTCCCATTAATTATGTTGTGATCCCTGAGGAGGGATCATCCCAAGATCTACAAATCTAATATCCCTTAATATCGAAAATAATATCCATACCATTGAAATTAAATAATGTTTTTTTCGCGGACGTGTGATCCCGGAGGAGGGGATTCCCATCTTATATTATAATGTTATTGTGTAAGTGTTGGACCCAGCCCTAATTTGGGCGGCCCAGATTTGATGAAATCAATGGAGGAGATGATGCCACGTCAGATTCTTTAAATTAACATGGTTTTTTTTTGGCTAGGGTTAGCGAGGGCGGCAGTAGCACCTTCGAGCTGCTAGCTCCTCCTCCAGAACGCATCTTCTGGAACAATCTCTGGTTTACCTATTCTTTGGGTGGATACTGTGGATTTGATGGCATTCGGCAGCCACTGCCTTGCCGATTTGCTTTCCTGCGGGCAGAGGCTATGGCACATGATCTGAATCAAGGCACATGAAGGAATGGTAGTATTTGCATGGATCTTGCTCCTCCTGTTTGCTCGATTGATCCGTATATTGCCTACGAATCCACTCTTGAGCCCGTTTTGAGCTCCAGACAATCCTTAATATCGGCTAATGAAAGTAGGGAAGAATCCCTTTACATGGCCAAGCTTGCCGAGCAAGCTGAATGATATGAATAAGTGGTTGAAGCCATAGTTGAAGAAATGCTTCAGAGATTTGGGATTCGTGGCAGAGCTACTAACAACAAAGGTACTCATATTTTGTACTAAGTCTTGCTTTTAATTTGTTAGATTTTGACATGCATTGCTCAGATTTAAGGAACCCAGTTGCTACATCTGAAGATTTGTGCCATTTTTTTTACACCTTAAAAACGTCAAATTTAGCGTAGTTATACCCCTGCTCTGTCTCCTCTGCTTGATGAAATGGTTTGATATGCTAAAAAGCTCGGTGTGATTGATGATTCAACTGCTGTAAGCTCCAATATAATCGGGTTGTTTATGGATCTATTGTTTCTGTGGCACCTCTTGAATCTAAATTTCACATTAATTTTCCCAGTATCAGAACTCAGTTATTGAAAGATGCAGTATCTGTGTGAGCTGGTGAATTGAGGAGAGGTAGTTGCAGGAATAACCCATGAAGACATCCATGGGCAAAGAAGTATTCTTCATTTTCTAGCAATCATTGCCATATGTTTAAAGATCGTATCTCAAGAAACCGAGCTTTTTGTGTTCATCTTGGAAAAAAGGCACAAAAGAAGAAAGGGTGTTCGATGGCAATGCAATAATATCTTCCAGCGAACATGAAACCAGTTCAGGAGATGTAAGATCTTTTGATGGCGAAGAAAGAATTTTACAACTTGCTTCAGGTTCCTTCTCCTTATTGCTGATTTAGATATTTCGATTTATGCGCGTCCGGATTTATACTTGAAATTATTTAACTTGCAGGTTGGTTCTCAAGAATATAGGAAGCGCTACACAGAGAAGGGAATGCTTGAGAATGGAGATGCACACTTTTATCAGCTTAGCAAGCATGACGATTCCTAGAAATGTTACAAAATGTATGTTATTAGGTGGGCCAACTAAACTTGCCACTGACCTCTAGGTGCATTTGATCAATGAACCTTGGCAACAGTTCTTCACATCAAAGTTTACAAAAAATAAAAAACCAGGATCCGTAAAACTTAGTAGATTTTGTTGAGTTGATTCTAGAAATTTTCTAGACGTATATAATCATGCTGCTTCAATAAAGTTGAAATATTTGTGTCACCGGGCATGAACCTTCTCCTGTTATAGCTTGCATCTACCGATGGTCGCTTTCCCGCCACTGTGTTGTCCTCTGTTGCTTCATATCTTGGGTTCCTTTGTTTTACTGCTCGAGTAGTTTAGTTTAAATAGCTTAGGATTATTTGTTGGAGAGTATAGGGGAGGAGGAAGTACTCTTCATTTTCTAGCAATCAATGCCATATGTTTAAAGATCATACTAACCGAGCTTTTTGTGTTCATCTTGGAAAAGAGGCCTTTGCCTTTTTAACCTTTTCACTTACGACCCGTTTACACTTTTGACCTATAGAAATGATATTTCAAAGCACATTTGTCTTTATTATAAATGCCAAGGCCCCTCAACCCCATGAAACATCAACGACTCTCCTTCAAACATAAAAGGCACTATTTGAAGGACAACACCACCTTTTGCCATTCCTCCCAAACCTAAAAGGCATTATTAAACTTTAATAAAGGCAAAACATCTTTTACCTTTTCCCTTAAGCCTACAAAGGCAAAACACTTTTTACCTTTTCCCCCAAACGTTGAAGGTACCTTTTGAATTCCATAAAGGACAACACCACCTTTTGCCCTTTTCCCTTTGGCAAGGCTTAAATATATTCATGGAGGAGCAAGCACTCACAAACCCTCAACATCCTCCTCACACCTAATTCGTGATGACGGAAGAACGAAAAAGAAGGCGTGCATCCGAGAGAAATAACTATAGGGAGAAGCGTGCTAGAGAGACATCTGAAGGTATACATTCAAGACACCTCAAGACAAGGAACAATGCTAAAAAATAAAAGGAGGTTCACACCTAATGTAGTCTACAAAGAGATTCTACGAGATGAAATAGGCGCTTAATTTCTAGATCTCTTAGTTTCTATTACGCTGAACACTATTACTATATTTTGAATAATTCTTCCCCAATAATAAAAGAACACCGCACACTTTTCTCATTGTGCCCAAAATATTTACAGACTTCCAACATAAGCCCAGCAACGCTGGGCACCGTTACTAGTTAATTATGTTGTGATCCCGGAGGAGGGGATCATCCGGCATCTACAACGAATATCTCTTAATATCGAAAATAATATCCCCAATAATTATGTTGTGATCCCGGAGGCGGGGATCACAACATAATTATCAAGGGACATTGACACATTGACCAATATTTCACATTGACCAATATTTCACATTGACCAATATTTCACAGAATTGTCTCATATTCCACATTGACCAATATTTCACAGAAAGTTCATTTCTTATATTCATATGTGCATACAGTTTACTCAAATTACATTCAATATACAGATTAGATCCATTGTTATTTTCAAAAATATTTAACAAATAGACGGGTAATCGGACGAGAGAATCGATCCGGCCTTCTGCAAATAGAAAGTGGATTTACCTTGGGCTAGACAGTCACTCAATTTCTGCAAAACTGTAATGAAACACTGCCGGGTATTGTCTATCTCTTCCTTCCGAACCAATCCCTGTAATGACAACCCCGAAAAAGAACAATTCTTAGCAATGACAATCAAAAGTGACAATTCTTAAGTCATTCGTAATTGTGATTTACCCGATCTTTGGTGTTTGCAAACATCTCGAATAAATCTATTGACATAATTTATGACATATACACCACAATCTTGGTCTGTTATGTTGTTGGGGAGCATCCATCGGTATGCAAGGAGCATTGTGAAGTGCCGATTCCTCGTGCTTCCACCTCTTGAACAGTCACTCAAGAACCCGAAATGTAATCCGAAAGTTCAATCCCTAAAATAAAACCTAATTACCTATGTTTGAAACCATAAATATGTGTACACTTGAAATTACTCACAAAGTTATGAAGCCTCAAACATCCGCATGCGTGAGATCATAAGAATCAAAGTGCAAAATGCACTAAAGCTTGTTCAAATTTTCCGCATGCCAATTGATCAACAACTAATATAAACAGTTCCAATGGCCACCGCAGCTTCGATAAAACTAATCACTTGACAATTAAAAATGAAGGGGATCTTTTAACTTCACAAGCGATGTTACCTTGCATTAACAGAATGTAGTAGTAATCAACATCTTTGAATTCTCCATTGAGCAGCCTTTGCCAAACGGTGATGGCGGGATCAACTTTGCAAATTGGTCATATGCCCGCCTAAACCTCGCCTTGCTTCCACTTAGAAATAATCCGAATGCAAAGAGGGTGAACCATTACATGGTGACATCTCTTCCGAATAGGAATCGAATGGACAAGTACCCCCGAGGAGAGGATGTGCAAATTAAAACAGATTTCTAATTATTTGAGCAACGTATGAACCGGTAGTAGCAAAATTACACTCACAAGAAAGAAGCTCCAATGCATTCTTGCAGATCCACCTCGCATGCCAAATCTCCGAGGCCACTTGGAATTGTTTGGAATTTTTGGGCCTCTGCCTCGCGATGAAGAACTCCACAGTTGCGATTTGTCTGCCCACCTTAAGTAGCGGACTCTCCACAACAATTGGATATGTCAATGTGAAATTAAAGGTCCATCTCCAAGTTCGCACTCTCGGTAGGACGTAAACGAAGAATGTGAAAGGAGGGATCTATGCAATACAAATAATGAAATCTTATCCTCGGGGTTTTATACCGAATCAACCTCTTCGCCATCGGTTCTCGGATTTTTCGAAATAATTTGATTGGAGCCATGATAGCAGATTCTCGCGCCTTAGCTCGGCCCGCTTCAATGGTGCATCCGAACGATGTGGTGTCCTCCTTTTAACACAGGGAGATTTCAGATTATCATCCGCAGCTGAAAAAACCTCGCAAGACTCCAATCGCGTCAAGCGTCCACTTGGGCCTCGCTTTCGGAATCCCATTTAGGGCTGGCGGCCAAATTTCCGCCTCGGTGACCCCATTGCCATGGCTCAGAGCAATTCGAGCCCGGCCTCCCTTATTTGCTTCTCCCTGATTCGAAGCTCCTGCTTTCTTTCTCTCCGCACGCAAATTGATGAAGTCACCACCCTTTGGGTAGAAGCAATCCAATATCTATCTGTTGATCCGCCAATACTGCTGCAGCTCGTCTAGTCCTTTGAAGTTTCCTGGTCAAGTTATGGGCATACTTGAAATCGGGATCACAAGATCGGCGCCACACTATCTTCCCATAGTCCCTCTTCTTGATTCACCCTTGCTCTTGTTGCCAAACCGACCCCTTGAGCATCGGGGAGCTTGAAATTCTCATAAATCGGTGTGCCCGAACCTATGATTTTCTAAATCAACCTTCTCTTGAAGCTCTTATCGCAGACGTCTACCCCGCACCTCCATCTACGACCAACCCATCATACCCCAGTAGTCCGGGGCTCTTCCCCGTGGGTGCTCCAAGAAATCTTCCCCTATCAACATCGCCATCCCCTTGAGCCCCATGAATATCCTCCTGCCAATGAGCCTCAACAGAGGCTGGATTTTTATCTGCAGGGGGCTCGACCACTGTTGTCGGATCAGGCTTTTTGCCCTTTTCCTTCTCTTTGGAAGGGGATTCCACCTCTGCATCTGATTCAAACACGGCTATATCTCTGAAACAGTCTGGTAACTTAAGGGAGTTTGCAGCCTCATCTGCGGGCCCCCAGTTCTCATTTATGGAGGTATTGAAGCTAATTTCCAGGTTAATTTATTCGTCCATCTGCAAGGACAGGCAAGAATACGTTAAAAAACAAAGCAAAGGTTATAAAACAGTGAACCGAGGTCGACCGAGGTCTATTCAATCGATTTTTTACCTTAAACAAGTAAAAGTAACTCTGGCGCCAGATCGAGACCACACAACTCTACGGCGCCGCTGGTCGACCCCTCTCCTCTCAGAAAATGGCGCAGAGGTCGTGTTCAGAGCAATCCGAAAATTGCACTCCGGCAGAGTGGGAATTCCCTCCTCCGGAATCACTTCTCCACGTGGCAGCACATTATTGGCAACGTACGGCGTAATAACTCAGTCGTCAGCCTTAAATTTGAAAGGCCCGCTTGGATGCTACCACGTGGACGGCTCGTAATTGCAAGGACGTGATTCCGGAAGGCGGGATAACCGACGGTCCGCGATTTCACTTCGACCACGTCAACCCGGGGCGTGGGATCCCTGAGGCGCGGATCCCGTGGCGGATAAATCTGGGTCATAGGGGCGTGATCCCGGAGGATGGGATCACGGCCCTGCCATGGATGTGATCCCGGAGGTGGGGATCACCACGGCCGATATCGGGAGAGGATATCGACCAGGCCCTCGTGATCCCGGAGGAGGGGATCTAGGGCAAAAGTATGCTAGTGGGTATCAAAAAAACGCGGCCCCAGCACTTAGATCAGCACCCTGGATGTACTATTCTATCATAGTATTCCATTTGTTATTAATTGGAGTTGTTACATATTTCTATTGATTACCTAATTACCGTGTGCTAGTACCAGTAACACCTTAAACAAGCTGCCATATGGGGTGCTATATGAGTGCTGTCAGCATGTGTCCGGACGCCTGCTTTTGATACCCACCAGCATACTTTTGCCCTCTACGGGTGATAACCGTCGCCGCTAACAGCCAGGCAGACGTGGCGACATCGGCCAGGTCAGCCCCGGACCTGGGATCCCGGAGGGCGGGATCACCCAATTACAGCGTGGCTGACATCGTGGCATCTCGGGCAGGTCAGCGTCCGTGGCGGATCACGGGGGTCGTGGGGGGCGTGATCCCGGAGGATGGGATCACGGCCATGCCATGGATGTGATCCCGGAGGAGGGGATCACCACGGCCGATATCGGGAGAGGATATCGACCATGCCCTCGTGATCCCGGAGGAGGGGATCACCGAGCGTGATCCCGGAGGAGGGGATCTCTGCGGACGGCCGAGATTCGACGGGGTTTCGGACGGCCTGATCGACCCGCGCAGTGCGTGCATGTGTCAAGATGGAAAAAACGGGTCCCCGAACGGATCCCGCCTGGGGATTCCGGAGGACGGGATCTCTAGCTCCGGGATCCCCGAATCCAGGGTAGATATATCTTGAGCCAAACTATTTGATCATTATTTGATCAGAAAAGAGATCGAGACCTGGTCATCATTAATGAACCCGGTTAACCTTATTGCGTATTGAACTGTTATTTTGATGCCGATGTGCCATGCAATTGGGGGTACACGCGTGTAGGCACCCAAGGAATAGTGTTCTAAGATATTCAAGTTCGAGATCTAGAGGGTGACTTCTCACCTGACAATGACAATGAAGAGGTGGTCGAGTATAAAAGGAAAAGGACCATGTGACATGTTGGGACGTCCTTTTATTTCTTTGAGTGGTGGAAAGAGTAGCACGTTTGAAAGGGTCGCACCAACCCCTCAAGAGCTCACGTGGTGGTCAAGTCACAACATCTTTGCGCTCTTACTTACAACAACCATTCAAAATTCGTGCATCTTCAATATGGGTCGAAGAAATTGAGGGTTCCTCTCAAAAATTTCCTATTAAAGTGGTAAAAATACGAATTGAAAGAGTAAATGCCTCAAATTGCCGGTAAACTTTTGTGAAAATGATGTAAAACCGGCAAAGTTTAGAGATTTTTTTCTCAAAAATACCGTCGTAAGTGTATGTAAAGCTACTGATTAATGCTAATTTCTTTGAGGCCTGCTTCAATATTTCCTCACTTTTTATGCCATCTAGGCTATAAATCCTTAAAACGCACATTTCATTGCATCTATAAACATGCGAACTTCACTTAAAACCCAATCTATAGACACAATTCATCCCTTTTATTGCATAATACAGACGTTTCAGTCTCAATAAGTACATGATTCCGGGAAACAACGAGCACAATTTTACAACTTTGCAGCCAATTTGATGCTTCGGCTCTATCAATTTTGTAGCAAATAAATGTTATCTGTAACAAATACCCTTTATCAGCATAGGGCTCTTAATTCTTAATGAGCATGGGTCTCCCTGGAGCTACTGGAGTCATATCCATGGGGTAGCTACCCAGTAATCTAAGAAAACTTGCAAATTCCTGTAGCTGGCCAAGGGCATTTTGGGCTCTGGGTTCTGCCATGGAGCATTCAAAATCAATGTAGAAAAGGTATTCAAAGTACTTGGCGCTGCCATTGCTGTTTGAATCATCTACAATCCTCAAAGGTCTGTTTCTCTGAGGCCTGCTTTCAATCTTGGTCAGATTGATCTTCCTGAGAGCAAAAACAGAGAGGGCCTTGAACAGAGCACCAGGTTCTTCCTCAAGGGCAAAAACAATGCTGGTCTTAAACTTCCTATCAGTTCTTGGTATGATAGGCTCTCTAGCAAGCATCAAAAACCTAGTAACATTACCAGAATCATCCTGTATACCATTTGCTAAGATCTCCATACCATAGATATCAGAAGCTCTGGATGAGGCAATGGCAGCAGTGTCCCTGAGATTATTTGCTGCAATAAACTGCGCCGCTCCGGCTGTATCATCTACAGCTTCGCGGGCAGCAGTAACACCAAGCTTAGTTAAGGTATGTTCACATTGAGCAAGTGCTTGGGGATGGCTGATAATATGTTTAAGTTCTTCAAGCTTAACTCCTGGAAGTGCTAGGAGGCAATGATGCACAGGAAGTTGGACTTCACCAACAATATGAAGTCTATGCCTAAGCAAAAGATCATAGTTCCTATGTATACTTCCACCAAGAGAATTTTCTATAGGCAAAACTGCACGATCTGCAATCCATAATTCCACAGCCTGAAATGCAGCCTCAAATTGTTCACATGGAATTGCTTCACAATCTGGATATGCTTTTGCCGCGGCGGCCTCACTGTATGCTCCTGGCATGCCCTGATATGCAACCCTTACTCTAGAACCATGGGTAGGAGCCCTACCAAGATCTGCTATGCTCAAGGGTTTTGGCAAACTGATTAAATCTTTCCCCCCAGGTTGCATGATATGCTGCAGGCTTGAATTTTCCTTGCCATTTACGCCGGCAGCAGCAGGGGCAGGGGCAAGATTATTTTCCCCTTCTTTGCGCCCCTGCTCCATGGTCCATAGATTTGATTGGATCAAGAATTGACTCTGCGAAGCAGGAGTTAGAGCAGAACTCACCCTGAGAGAAGAAAATGGCCGCCGGAGGTGCAAGCTTGGCCGGATAGAATCGGATTCGATATTGGTGCGGAAAAATCCGGAGCAGAGACCTCGATCCTGGGATGTAGCTGTGAAGCAGGGCCGGATCGCCATAGCCAGCCTCCAGAAGAATGGTGAAGTGTAGAGGGTGAAGCAGGAAGAGATGGGCGGGAGGTTTATATGTAGGCTATGGCTATGGCGTTGCCGGAGTTGCTCTTTTCCAACTCGAATTTTCGACCCTGCTTCTTCGAAATTCTATTACCACGTTTTCTATCTTAATTTTGGCTTGCACGGTCTGACCAGAATTCCGTACAATACCACGTGTCTACCACCCTACCGGTCGTGTTTGCAGACTCACCTTGAAAGTCAACACACGTTGGCATACTAGATGTGCCAAGTTTAAACGTAAGCAAGTTGATTTAGTAAACTCTATTCTATTCTATTCTATTTTATTCTATTTTATTCTATTAAGTTGTCGTGAAATTGCGTTTATAACATTTACGTTACGCATCCATTGTCTTCTCTTTTGTTAGAAACGCGCTTCTTGTGTGTAGCTTTTTTAGTGCCCCTGATCTACACCTGCTGCATAACGACGACAACCATGTCCTCCAGTGCCCCTCTTCTGCACCCGATGCCAAAACAATAACGACAACCATGCCCTCTACTGCCCCCAATCTACGTCCTTCACGAAGAGTTGTTGCAAACTATGTAGTCAACTTCTTCCTTTTTCAACTTCTTCTCTCTGAATCATTCAAAAGACATTGTCTTTTCACTGATAACGTTTTTCACGTTGTTCAAACTCGAAAATTTTTATATGGACATGTCTTTTTTCATGCAAGATGTTCCCAAATGCCAAAATTTGCACTTATTTTACCTTGAAAGTATGAAAGTACATACATATTAGTAACGTATTATTGAAGTATGAAAATCGTTCATCTTTCAAGAAAGAATCCTCGTTGTAAGGTAGACCGTGACCTAGACAAATAAGTCAAATGCCAAATTTGGCAAACACAATCTCACAAACTTTAAGGTTACAGTTGGTTGAAGCACTTTCATGGTCCTTATGCCCTTTCTCTGATGCTCGTTATGGGTCTATGCCACATGGCAAAAATGGCAGAGATTTCCAAGGGGTTGGGGGGTGGCAGGTCTAGCAGGTATCTGGCAACTTATAATAGAAAAATAAAAAAAAACCTAGTCCCTTTCCATCGTATCTAGATCATTGTATGCCATATAGCATTTTTAAAATTGAGGATCAATCCTTGGAAGTTGTACGTGGCCAAACATTGATCTTATTTTATTTTAGGGGTATGCAGTTATGCAACCTATGGATATGTTATGTGTGTTGATACCGGTAGCAAAAACAAAGTCGTAGTATACGATCCAATGACCTCCCACTTTGCTACTATAAAATGAGAGCACAGGATGAATGCAAGTTTCATCGTATGTGTGGTGTGTCTAGAAACCTTCAATAGAAAATAAATAAAACAAGATGCTGACACATTAATAGGGTGCCCTTTGAAAGGTGTTCCTTTACTCTCTGCACACGAGCTAATATGGAAGGGTGTATGGTTATAATGAAGACACCTCCTTAGAATTCAAATGGCACCAAACTAATGTGCAAACAATAGGGTGCAAGCTTATACCTCCTCTTTTAGCCAAATAAGCAGTTTCCAATATCTGAGAGAAGTGCTCAGAAATGGAACTGATGCAATCATTCCTAAAGATTATCGGATTCTAGTCAAAGAGAGAGTTGCTAATGACATAAAATCTGCCAAGAAGACATAAAACCCTATAAGTCCCCATTCTTTTATTGCTCCAAGAATAATTGTTTGAAGAGGAAGGGACTTGGCAAACAAAATTTCACAAGCCTATTCCATTGCCCATTTCTTGGCCATATTAAGTACCTTACCAGCTTTCTAAACAGAGGAGAGTATTGTTGAAATATCCACCTGGAAGTCAGTTACTTACATTCTAAGGGGTCCAATATGTTAGACCTCTCCACTGGGCCTCTCTCTCACATGGGTCAGTGGAGACATAGATACTCAACCTCCAGTAGGCATTACCCAATTTCCTAGGTTCGAGGCTTGAAAGTCAGAACATGTATTCTTGAATGAGGATGATACCTGCTTGAATCTCTTTCATTGCTATTAACGCCCTTTTTCTCTTCAAAGGTTAGTTCTCCTAATATGCCAAGAAACAATCTTCTTGAAGATGATTTAATCTTGGTTACATGCCCATATTCATTAGGAATATAGACCTCTTTTTGCCTTTTTTTCTTTTCTGGAATGGAGTGAAGAAAGTCTTAGTATCCTGGATTTGAGCCTCTTCCTCCTCCTCATCATCATAGCAAAATTAATCATACAATTTGGATGCAGGATCATTAAGGGCCCTAATCCCTGGTAGAATCCATACCAAAGGGAGTCTTCTATTGCAATGGTGTACTGAACACCACTTCATGTTGGTGTGACGTCCCCTGCTCATATACGGTGCTCCGCCCGTACATAGCTGGAGTTCATCCCTCCTGTCAGCGCATAACAACTAACACGAGGCCGTCTACCTATCATCAGGCTCTTGATGGTGGCAAGAACCTGAGGGGAAAGAATAGACGTGCCATTCATCCCATTTCCCTCGAGATCTACCTAGATGCGGAAGCGCATAAAACATAAGTACATATCATCACATGAAATACATATCCACCTCGAAGGGTGGCTCACCATGACATAACATCAGAACACAAAATATCAGTAGCATCAACAAAGAAAAGAAATTCTACCTAAGGCTCAGACTCATGGGGATCGACTGATGGCTTGGATCTCTAGAAGACAATGCAGACAGCATTCATGGCAAATGGATTGGGCTGACATAACAATATGGTCGTTGGGTAGTCCATTCCATCCGCTCCTCTTGTGCATACTTTGCAGATAGGTTAAAAAGTACTGGGGTTGTGGCCGTAGCCCGCCGGGTGCATAGTTAGAGGGACTACTCCTGGGTTGCATCTCCCCGGTCCCAATGAGGCAGGAGGGAATTGCTTGCTTCCCTCCAAAAAATCCATACCAACTGCAGACGAGCTAGAGAGCCACTGCTCGTCTACGATTTGAACCTCACTGAGGCAACACATCATTTAGGAGGTGTCGAGCCCATACCTTTCCCACACTCAATGGCAAACTATCAGGCGTAGCCCACGATGTTCCCCGGTCGTTGCTACGCACCAGAGGGATCAACTGCAGTTAGACAAGTCTACCTTAACCCCACCACCCACAGCCAAGCGGGCTCCTATACACAGGCCGCATTGGATGCTAAGGTTACTCTAGGAGCATTATCTACAAAGGCTCTAGGTCTCTACCCCCCTTCCCAATACATAAGAGTTGCACACAGAGATAAATCATCATCATCCAAATGAACTTGAAAACACGGATTAACTTCTAATCTATCTACCTAAACATACAAAAGTTAGGCTCGTTCGTTAGAGGCTGAGATCTGAGAACCTAGAGGTCTGCTAGGACTAAGAAAAGATGCAAAATCGGCTTAATGCCGGTTGGGAAGCCGGCATTGCACGTTAGATCGATCACATACTCGATCCTTGGCTTGCTCCCAGTCCTCAACGACGTCCACGCTTTCGGGTTGGCTCGAGATGATCGAGGCCTGGCAATCTGCTTGGTGAAATGAGCTTCACAGGTGCTAACAGGTCAGAATGGATCTGGCGCAGGTGCAATATGAGGTCTAGAGGCTGGAATCTGAAAGGGGCACTTTTATGAGTTCCAGACTCCTTTTATCATGACGTTTTTAGGGTTGGCATCTAAAGGGTCATTTAGGGTTATTGCCACGTGGCAATTGTTATAAGCATATTTTAATGGTTCCAATGGTCATATTTTAGGTATAACTCTATATGATTGCCATGTACATAGCGCTGGATTGACATGTACCAGTGACATGGTGGTATAATATACGTATTCACACCATATATTATGCTGGAACATCACATTCTCCACTCCTTGAGCCGATGTTGTCCGCAGCATCATGTGTCTCCCCACCTTGGAAGCCTGCATGATCAATGTCGACTTGTTTGATGCAATTACAAAAATTACTTTAAGATAGCATTTATATTTTCATCATTTTAATATCAAAGTTTTACAAAATTATAGCAAGGGGATTAACTAACACCCTGCTTTAACATGTCCCTAGATGTAAACAATCCACAGCATATGAATTCTTTCTTTCCGTTTGCTTGTAGCATAATGTGGAGATCCATGTGCTACTAATCCTTTCGCAATGCAACCCCCTTGCCGTTGTTTTCTTTTTCGTTCTATTGCCTGCAGGTCCACACTACGTTAGCATATTTTATTTCATATAAATATAGTTATTAGGGAACCATCTAGTAATTACATTTAATTAACTACATGAATGCAAACATTGTGTCCCTGCATAGGAAGAGGATGCTTCTTCCATCGTGGCCATGGAGACAAGCGTCTTATCATGCCTAATATGATTTCTAATGCTTACACCTTTCGTCACCCTTGGCATGGAGGATGGCTTCTTCCTTGTAATGGCAGTCTAACCTTCATTGAAGAAGATATTCTGGTGCCAAATCCCTGTGGAGAATATGAGCTAGCTGCATCTGAGCAACTGCCAACCATAGAACTCCCTAATGAGGTAAATTTGTCAAAAAGAGAAAGCTACGGTTTATGTTTCGGAGGCCAATACATGGTCATTTTCTTGGATAATTAGGTGCACCTTTTCTAAACATGCATGCTGGCCATGGCAACTGAAATAATACAGTTTGGATCTATTGGCCATCCCGAATGATCCCAAACAATTTTGCTATTGCAAAAGGTGCTCGTGACTTCTAATTACTACACTGGGAGGAGAATAAATCTAAATCCCATTCCGACAAATCCCATTGCTTCATGTTTTCCATTGCAGCTTCTCGACCATGTTCTAAATGCAACCGACTAAAACTCGACCTTCATAACGTAAACCCTTCAATAACCTAGCAACACACAGGGTTTATGTTTCGGAGGCCATATCCTAGTCATATTCGATCAGGATCTTGCACAATATCATCACGTAAAGGGAGGGTATTGATGCCAGAAGAAAGGCCCTTAAAAACCTTCTGGAAGCAGTTCGCCCCAAAGCTCCTCTCCCGAAGGCCCTTGGCCACGGACGAGCAATGCTCCCACTTAGGGACTATGAACTGACTCTGCCAATGGACTCAAAACATCGACATTACCCTGGGGACTAAGTTTCGTGGGCAGAAGACGACTCCTTCTCCAAGAAGCGCCAAAGTAGCTCATGTCCAACATGTTCGTAGTCAATTGGCCTAAGAGGTGGCTGCGGAATACTGCCATGTAGAGGGTTTGTGTTTATTTCGTTGCAAAAAATGACCACTTTGCCCAATGTGTGAGCGGTGCATTGAAACATTGGAGCACTGTTTATATTTGTGTGCAGAGCTGAGTAGTCTTAGGTCCTGGCTGCATTCTCTTTTTGGAGTATCTTTGGATAGTCAGCACTTTCTTTTGGGTATTTATCCAAATCAGTGGACTGCTTCTAAAAGGATTGCATTTCACATGGCAAAGTCTTGGCTAATATGGAGTGTATGGAAGCGAAGGCGAAGAAAGGTCTTTTATGATAAGCATATTTCTTCTCAGGTGGTGCTCTGATCGTATTAAAATTCCAATATGGAGTGATCATCTAAAAGTGATTGATGCTTCAGGGACATTTCTTACTTCTAGAAGTACTTTGTAATGTTTTGAGTGTATAATATGAAGTAAAACACGTTCTTCAAAAAAAAAAAAAAAATATAAATTAGTCCCTAGGGTAATTTCGGCATTCCGGACGACATGGCAAAGTCGAATCTCCATTCCTGAGCCTTTGTACCGCCCGAAGGACAAAACACTTGGGTTTCTATACGGTCGACCGCAGGACGCTTCGTGGTTTGATAAGTTCTCCTTTAAGAAATCGTGGTTTGATATGTTGGAGCCCGTGTGGCATATTTGAGCCACCTTGGCATATTTGAGCCATCTTGGCATGTTGAATCCTAGGTGGCATGTTGGAGCCTAGGTGGCATGTTGGAGCCCGCATGGCATGTTTGAGCCACCTTGGCATATTTAAGCCACTTGTTGAATCCTAGGTGGCATGATAGGGTCTAGGTGGCATGCTTGAGCCACCTTGGCATATTTGAGTCTAGGTGGCATGTTGGAACCTGCATGGCATGTTTGAGCCACCTTGGCATGTTGGAGCCCGTGTGGCATGTTTGAGCCACCTTGGCATATTTAAGCCACCTTGGCATGTTGAATCCTAGGTGACATGTTGGAGTCTAAGTGGCATGTTTGAGCCACCTTGGCATGTTGGAGCCTAGGTGGCATGTTGGAGCCTGTGTGGCATGTTTGAGCCACCTTGGCATGTTGGAGCATGCGTGGCATGTTGTGAGACACCTTGGCATCTTTGAGCCTATGTGGCATGTTCGAGCCTGCGTAGCATGTTTGAGCCTTGGCATGTTTGAGCCTAGGTGGCATGTTAGAGCCTAGGTGGCATGTTAGAGCCTAGGTGGCATGTTAGAGCCTAGGTGGCACGTTTGAGCCATCTTGCATGTTGAAGCCTAGGTGGCATGTTGGAGCCACGTGGCATGTGTGAGCCACCTTGCCATGTTTGAGACACCTTGGCATGTTGCAACCTATGTGGCATTTGGAGCCCGCGTGGCATGTTTGAGCCACCTTGGCATGTTTCGCCACCTTGGCATGTTTGAGCCACCTTGGCATGTTGGAGCCTTGGTGGCATGTTGTGAGCCACCTTGGCATGTTTGAGCCTAGGTGGCATGTGCAGCCCGCGTGGCATGTTTGAGCCACCTTGGCATGTTTTAGCCTAGGTGGCATCTTGGAGCCACCTTGCATGTTGGAGCCTAGGTGGCATGTTGAAGCCATGTGGCATGTTTGAGCCACCTTGGCATGTTGGAGCTTAGATGCACGTGGCATGTTTGAGCCACCTTGGCATGTTGGAGCCTAGGTGGCATTTGGAGCCTAGGTGGCATGCCTGAGCCACCTTGGCACGTTGGAGACTAGGTGGCATGTTGGAGCCCGCGTGGCATGTTTGAGCCACCTTGGCATGTTGAATCCTAGGTGGCATGTTTGAGCCACCTTGGCATGTTGGAGCCTAGGTGGCATGTTGGAGCCCATGTGGCATGTTTGAGACACCTCAGCATGTTTGAGCCTAGATGGCATGTTTGGAGCCACCTTGATGGCATGTTTGAGCGTAGGTGGCATGTTTGAGCCAAGTAGGTAGAAAATTTGGCTATTGCACATCCCTATGGCAGAAAAAGGTACGCACACGACTGATATTTGAAATGACTATCAGGGAAAACTTATAGGAACATGTGGAAAGAAACTTGGTTTGATTTGGAACTAAGGTGATGGAGATATATGTGTTCAAATTGGATAAAATTTTCTGGTAAAGAACTGTAAGAAAAAACCAGCAAACAATTTTTTGAATCATGATTTCTGTAAGGTTTTTGTTGTATGCTTTAAAACCCTACAAGTCTGAATGGGACCTCTCTCTCTCTCTCTCTCTCTCTCTCTCTCTCTCTCTCTCTCTCTCTCTCTCTCTCTCTCTCTCTCTCTCTCTCTCTCTCTCTCTCTCTCTCTCTCTCTCTCTCTCTCTCTCTCTCTCTCTCTCTCTCTCTCTCTTGTAGTGAATATGAATAAAACGAGAATCATCATATTTGGGGCCAATAAAATGGATCACTTTGCATGGTACTATAAAGGTGAAACTATAGAAATTGCAAGCGTGTATAAATATTTTGGGCTGATTGTTGATAAAAGCTTTCACTGGAATCAGGCAGTAGAGCAACGAGTCAGTGGTGGCTTAAAAGCATTGTTTGCACTGCAGAGGAGGTGTAATAATGCTGAAATATGGAATTTCAGTATCAAAAAATGTTGTATAGCTCCCTTATGCAATCTGTTGTGTGGATGTGAAGTTTGTTCATTGGAGATGTGGAAAAAGGTTGAGAAGATTCAGAAGAAGTTTTTCCATACAGAACTAGGCACAAAAATGCAGACGCCTTATGATATGTTATTGGCCGAGTGTGGGATGCTTCCCTTGGAGGTAGAAGCATTGCTTAAAACATTGTTGTATATATGCAAAGTGCAATTTGAGATGGAAGTTGACAGTTTGCCACGGTTAGCATTGGAGGCAAGTAAAGAGAAAGGGTGGTATGCTGACATAATAATGTGGATGCATAAGTGGGGTTTGGATATAAATGCGCTTAGCAGTAACAGATGTAGGCTTAGAGAATGGGTTCGGGAGCAAGTTCTACAGAAGTTGTGGAGTGTCCCAGAAGTGAAAAAAGAATTTTATAGAAGGATGATGAACCCAACCCTGCAGGAGGCATCATATTTGAAGGAGGGGCTGCCCATGAAATTGAGGCACACCATTAGCAGAATGTGGCTCAGTTCCCATAGACTTGGAGTGGAGGTAGGGAGATGGAGCAATATACCATGGGAAGCAAGAGTATACAAGCTGTGTGATGCTGATGAGGTAGAGGATGAACCACATGTGATTCTCCATTGCCATGCATATGCTAACATTAGAAGCAATTTTGGGATTTCTTCAACTACATTGTTAGACTTCTTTAATATTCTGCCTATCCGATGGGTAGATTCCTTGTGGAGGTCCTCAAGCATAGAGATATTTGCTTAAAGAAGCTGCATGACAAGGACCTTGTAGATGAGGATGAGGGGGAAGCGGATAATGCACTCCTGTCTGAGGATGCATTAGATGATATTTTTTATAACATTGAATGTGTATAGTATGAACGTCTTCTAGACCTGATGGTCTCACAGACGTGATTAATAAACATTTCATTTCATTTCATCTCTCTCTCTCTCTCTCTCTCTCTCTCTCTCTCTCTCTCTCTCTCTCTCTCTCTCTCTCTCTCTCTCTCTCTCACGCACTCCATGCCTTTACCAAGATCTGATAGACTTGTTGGTCCCCATGGATGTTAAAGTTAAATTCAATTCAACTCAATTCTGGGATCTTAATATGCCTTTGCATTCTAGTTTTTATTATAACATAATGGGTAGAGGGACAATAGATGAGATATTGCATTTTTACACATGGCATGTAATGACAACATGAATACTTTATGGGGTGTCATATGGATGGGAGTAATGGTGCTTACATTTAGAAAACCATACATCCTTTAAAAAACCTCCTTAAAAACTACACTTACTTATAAACCACATGTCCAACAACTACACCTCCTTAAAAAACACCACCACTTCAAAAACAAAAACCATAGTTCTTTTAACAAAAAACATACCGTTTTAAAAAGCCACACCTCCTAAAGAACAAAAACCACAGCTCCTTAAAAAAATAATAGTGGATGTTCCTTGTTCACTTAGAAAACAACACCATCAATTAGTAAAACCACACCTCCATAGATCTACATATAGGTTTTTTTGTAATCTCTGAATAAAGGATGTGTGGACAAAAAAAAACTAATGATTTCAACGGTGGACCAAAAATTGGGGTCAATGTGATCATCGCCTATGGTCACATGCTTAACCCCTCTGTGACCTTCGGTCATGTCCACATGCACCGCATCATGGCATAGGGAACTTGTAACATGCTTCTATCATCACCCATAATCACATGCTTAACCCCTCCATGACCTTCGGTCATGCTACACGCATCGCATCAAGGCATAGGGAACATTAAAGTTGATTCCATCATCGCCCATGATTACATGCTTAAACACATATGCATCTTAACTACACTCAGATGCATAACACTCTTCCCCCTAGCTCTAACGCACACGGTAAAGCTCATGCACCTCACCTGATGGGGTGGCGTCGAGTAATTCAGAGGAGATTTGGCCATCGAATTGCTTTATAAATTGTGGATGTTGTTTCTCTAAATCTTGCTTCAATACCCACGTCACTTCTTCCATGTTCAAGTGTTTCCATTTGACCCAATACTGAAGAATTTTTGACCTTTTTGTCTTCTTGAATGCCTTATCAAGAAGGCTTTCGGGAACAATCTCTAGTTGTTTCTCGGCCATCTTCAACAAAGTTGGTCTCCAATATTTCCTCTGGATTGGGTGTATGCTTCTTAAGAAGACTTACATGGAAGACTTTATGGACCTTTAAGTAAGCAGGGAGGTCTAGCTTGTAGGATTGGATACCTACCCTTTGAACAACCTTGAATGGTCCCGCCCACTTTGGAGCAAGCTTGTTACAGTTGCCAATGCGGAGCTTGGCTTGCTTGACTTTATCATGAATGCACTTGCACTTATATGGATAAAATATATTTTGAGATTGATTCAAGAAGCGTAAAATATTGAAAATACTATGCTTTATGATACAAAACTGATTGTGCTATCTTGTAAATGGATTTAAATGTTGAGATTGATTATGCTATTGTGGACTTTATCTTGTAGAAGAAATTATCAAGATAAACAACTAGATCTGGGACTAAGAAATTAGTTCTCGTCTAATGGTAATGCATGATATCAATTGGGATGCTAAAAATATATTCAAAATACCTTTTTTGTTAGTGTCACCTCAGGGCAAAAGGATACAATTGGTGATCAGTGATAAACTGAGAGACCCAATGTACCTTTTGGCCTTTGCACATCTACCATTATCATGCTAATTGTGTATTGATTGGCTACAGGTACGGTTCTCTCCTCCCATTGTCTCTATTTTGCTCGTAGAGTAGATGTTGACACGAAAGCTGAATAACTTGAAAAGTAAATGATGGAGCACGTTGCACTTTGATATTGACCAGATAATATATAATTATGTTATTACCTTCTAAACGAATATATTGATTACCTTATACTTCCAAATTCAAAAACTTTATGTACAAATTGAATCTGCTAATATGGAAATGATGATATGAATTATTATGCTCAACTTTTTATTTTTGGAATATATTTTTCAAGTTTGTAGAGTGCCTGATGTGGCTTGGCCTAAAAAAACCAGGATGGATATTTGGGAATACGCTCTTGCCTTGAACGGGGTTCTTTTAATGTACTTGTGCTTAAATGTGACTACGACTATAGTCTTGTTAAGAACATGTAAGAAGAGGAGGAAGAAGGAAGAGGAGGAGGGGAGGGGAGGGGGGAGGAATATTATTATTATTATTATTATTATTATTTTAACGTCTCATTGATCCATAGGACCCCATGATGTTGAATACATGGTGTGAGCATAGCTCATTACAACTAGATTTAACGTTCTTTCACAAATATCAACACATTAGGCGATCGATTCCCGTCTCAAGTCCGGGAGGAGGAAAAAAAAAAAGCGAGAAAAAAATCATTCCCTTCCCCTACTTGTGTTAGCCCTTTCTTTTCCTTATGGCACATGGAATTTCGTGTACCATCAGGGTATCCCGTACCATCCCTAATTCCCTAATTGGGTATGGCTAATGTGGTCCATTTGGCTTTGGAATTCTCTCTTGTATCTTTGTCCATTGTTGTGTCCCAGTCTACATCCGTCATTTTGCTCATGATTTCCCTGTAGGCTGGACACCTATTCCATACATGTTTTTCATCCTCTACTTCTCCTTGTTCACATAACTTGCATATCTTGTGTTCTCCTTCTATCATTGGCCACTGCTACATGCTCGTTTCAATCCATAATTTGTGATTACCCATTCTGAATCTGCCGATTGTTATCCTTGTCGATTTAGTTATGTTGCTATCAATGTATATTTGTTGCCCAATACTGCCTTCTGGATTCATATTCTCCAGTTCTTCTTAAATGCTGACATGGACCAATAGTATGCCTTAAAATATAAGACACACTAATCCTGTGAAAAGCCCCTAATATGCCTCGGGATGCCCAACCCCACCCCCTCCATAACGAATTGCCCCTTAACAGGGGGCAATCCAAAAAATATTGGACATTCTTTCATGCTTCTACCCATGCATGAAACATCTAGCCAAGGCAATTCACCATTTGCCAAAGTACTAGATAAGCATGGCAACAACTTTCTAACTAGGTTACATTAGGCCTGACAGTGCACCACTTGCATCAAACATCAAGGCAAGGCAATCCACCATGTGCCAAGTACAAGATAAGCGCCTTTTGTCTAGTTAAATGTAGGTCTCCAATTTCTCAAATGATTTCTGCTTGTTCTATAAAAATGTGACCACTATGCCTTTTGAGACTTGGAGAAGGTATTCTAACATGGTTTTAACTCTAGTGTTTGTAGTACCTTCAGCATGGAAGTCATCTGAAAGACACCCAGTTTTCAGTTCAAGAGGATCTCTCTCCGCTCCAGCTGACCAGACGGCGCCAGGAGCTATGTAAGGTGCGAGAGGCTAGACTCCAGCGGAAATGGGCAGTGTATAGGGGAGGCACAGCGATCGTCTGAGACCAGTGGCCTCAGAACCCATGGTTCGGTTATGTTTAGCTTATATGCATGTGTTTGCACACTTATTATCATTTCTGTTATGTTTTGTTATGTTCATATTTTTCCTTTGTCATGGTGATCGGGCTTATGCCCCATCTTTTTGTATTTTTGGGCTTCTGCCCTTTTCTTGTATGGGTCCCATAACCCTTTGGGTTTTCGCGGACGATAAAAATATATCTTATCTTATCTTATCTTTGGTTTTGTTTTCTGTAGGTTATTAACAAACTGTGGAAGTGCTACACGAGGTGAAATATAAAAGGACCGCAAGCCAGGTCATCATAAGCAGGCTTACCTGTAACTTCATTGTTGGTTCCACTACACTAATCTTGGATTTATTCCTATCTATATATAATAATAAAGCCGTTTTAGGATAGTTTGTGCGCGATCTTGTCCGTTAATTTTATTGTGTGTAAAAATATTTATTTTAAGCCGTTCAATAATTAGTTATTATTTTGCCTAGGTTAATGCATGCCCGAAACGACGTCCTACTGACCGGAAATATGTTTTTGGAAATGCATGTAAATAGGGATCGATTACAAAGCATCCTTTCGGGGGCTTGAACAAGGTCATTTACACTGGTTTTGTGTCGAAGGTTATGTCTATGGAGCGATGGGCATTTTTAGAGAGCACAATGAACTACAATACTCAACAAAGTCTGCGCTTCACAAGGAGACATCAGGTAGGTTTTTTTTACATCTATATAGGTATCTTCATAATCTGGTGATGTTATCGCTTCAGACTTCACCTCTCAGACAGATACCAACCACAAAATTATCATTGTGCTTGCATTGCAGGTCTTGCCACAATCCTTTCACTGTGTGCAAAATCATTATGCAATGCAAGTTTGAAGGAACAATTAGAGTATCTAGAAGAAAAATCAGTGGCAGAGGAATGTTACTATTCTTGACAGTTGCATTGCACCATATTTTTGCAAGGCAATAGCAGATGTCTTCAATTTTGTGAAACACATAGATGTACAAGCCAACTTGATATATAGATATTTATCCTTTCAATTGTTGCCATGAGAGAAGCTTTGCATATGTATCAATACAAAAATTGGATGAATATGCCATATTTAGAGAAGAGAATAGACAAGAGAAGAATGTCTCCAAGTTTGAACAACATGTGGCATTGTTCCAGTAGCATGTGATTTTTCTTGATAAGGCCATTATTAATGGAGCAGTACCAAACAACCTGACAAATACTAAAAACAGTTTGACTTGAACCTTAAGATCATAGATCCTATCTTTAAATGCTTTCATTTTTAAAATATGCTCCAGATTGCAAGTAAAAAGAATCCATGCATGTTATCAAGTGATGTTTGACATTTACATGCCAAGATTTACATGAGAAGCTTTCCACGAGGATATTCTTTTTTTTTGTTGCAACACATATGCAGACTCGTATATTGCCTTTTTGAAATTGTTGTTTTGTTGCAAAGTATGGTGCCTATTTATGCAAATAAGAGCTTTATGTCTTACATATTCATGCATTCATAAAATAGTAGACAAGGAATCTTTAAGTTCTCTATTGTGATTGAGACAATATGCTAAATAGTTGCACTTAAATCATTTTCACATTTACCAACATTAACAAGTGTAAGCCCCATAGCAAGACTCCACGTATTGCCATTTGCTTTAAACAAGTTTATTCTTTCAAAGTCAAATTACTTCTGATCATGCTGCATGTTGGTATGCTAAACCATATCCAACCTCAAATATAGATCATAAACCTACATGGAAGACCTAATACCATATATGGAGAGACTTCTCTAATAAAGCAATTGGACATAATCTACCTGGTCAAAACAATGCAAAAATATCATTAATGACACTCCCATATTCAAGATCCATGAAGAACCACAAATCGAAAATTGCATATGAAGCATTGTTTTTCTTTAGATGCTCTCAGGCTTGAATCCACTATCTTTATTGGTTTCTGAACTTATACTTAGCAAAAAGCCCAGCAACGCTGGGCACTTTTTCTAGTGTATATAAGAATGGCAGTTTACTGCCGATTCCCAGGGAGGAATCCCTGCCTCCGCCCTGGGAATCGGCAGTAAACTGTCATTCTTATAACGTGGATGCAACTTAGGTTGCATTCTGCTCTGAATCGCAGGTAAAAACTTCAGAATCGGGGGGTAGAAAGCATCGGAATGAGAGGTAGATGGCCGGAATGAGCGGTAGATCGCCAGAATCTGCGGTAAATCTTCAAGAACGCAAAGTAATTTCAAGAAGTCCCGGTGCTTCAGAGTTTCATAGAAGTTCCGGAAGAGAAACTTCGCCAGATGGCGCAATGCCATTGGCAGATGTGGCAGAATGCAACCTAAGTTGCATTTACGTTATGTGGAACAGCAACAATGGCAATTCTGCTGCTGGAATGGGAAGCTGGCCGGCGGCGACGAGGCGCCCGGGTAAGGTACGGCCGGGCCCAGCTCCCATTCCGCAAAGCGAAATCTACTGTTGCTGCTCCACGTCAAATAGCGAGGGAAGGAGTTTTCGTGCAGATGAGCTTCCGGCAGACCGGCTGTCTCAGGTTCGTCAAGAATGCTCTACCTATTTGCGATTCTTGATTAGTATGATCGCCACATGGCGACATCCCATTGGACACCAAACAAGAATGAAGGCTAACTTACCTTGACGTGAAGAAGAAGATAAATATACAAGCTTTATTTACTATAAACCCAATGATTATGTGCGTCTTGCAAATAGAGACAGCGTAGGGAGTTGTTAGTCTTCTGGAGGACAGCCCATCTCGGCATGTTCAAGCGGTTTTCTACCTCTTTACGTTTCCGTCGATGCTTATCGATTCAAGAGTATATAATTAATTTCTACATTTGCGTGCATGTGCAGAAGCCGCCCCTGCATCAAGCATCACTAATTAGGTTTGTCTTTACCGTTTCATTTTATATAAACATCATTTAGTACTATTGTATTGGTATGGACCTGCTTTCTTCATGTTGAGGCAATGTTGAAGCTTTTGGCTCCACCATGTCTTCAAAGGAAAGAGTTAGCTCTGCTAGTAAGTTGTTCTCCAAGAAAACTCGGGTTCTCCCCATTTTGTATCATCGGGCACCAAAAACCAGTCCAAATCAGCTTGCTAAATTGAAAATTTGTAAATGGGATTCGCCGCAGTTATCCCACTACAGAAGCAGTAGTGTGCTAGATTCTAGATGCTCTAAGGATTATGACGATGCTAGTAAATGTTCATGCCAGTCCTTTGGAGATGACATTGGAGAAACATACTTCTTACAAGAAGTTTTTAGGTTTTAAATCATGGTCTAAAATGTGCTATAAGTCTGAGTTATGTGCAGATGGTCAGAAAGATCTCAGAGTGGTGGACCACCAGATTGGTCATTATTTTCCGCATGCATTAGTTTGTCATCATAAAATGGCACCAGCTTTTCCATGTGATCATCGCACTGATGCGCCAAGACAGATGATCAGTATATGCAAGCAGCTTGGCATGCATTACTTGTTTCAGTTTGGGTCCAATGTTTCTTCCATAAACTCATTCATTCTTCAGGAGACCAAATTGTGCGCTTCTGAATTTCCATTTCCAGCATACACAACCGTTATCAACTTTGTCAAGTTGTTCTAGTACTGCTAGTGGTGTCCATAATGCAGTACAAGAAGCAATAGACCAGTGCAAACAGTCTCACGCTCATGAAGGTACTGATGAAATTAGTACTTTGCCAATATGAGTTTTAGTCCATGTTAATGTATCATTTTTTTAATTTCATGTGTTAAATTTTCTGATATTATATGTCAAGAGCGGTTTGATCATGATGTTAATGTTTGCCTTACTAAAACTTCCCTTGAGCTGGAAAGTTTTTTCACTTCTGATGCGAAAGCAAAGATGATGGGGTCCAATGCAACTTCATTTGGATTTGCTTCAACATTATCACTGGACTTGTATATGGATAAAAGCAACAAAGTAGTCACACAATTCAACATTATCACTGGACTTGTATATGGATAAAAGCAACAAAGTAGTCACACAATACTAGGCAAGGAATCTGAAATAAAGGAAAAATATTTTTCAGAATTGATGCATTTGCTTATGGGTTGCAATTTCATGTCATCTCCATTAATTCAACTTCTTTGCTATTAAATTCTTTGCATTCTAACTCTATTTTATCGATGGCAAACTATTCGATTGTCATCTTTTGCCAACAAAATATGCTAGGTTCCTCACTTTAGTCTCTTTTTGTACCATTTCATAAGAAACTAATGCTTTTGTTATGAAGTCCTTGTTCATATGGAACTCATAATAGGGCCCGAATTCCAGATTTTGAGGAAACATGATTGCCTCATTGGCCTCCATTTGTCTTACCCTCTTCTTGTGAAACAATTTGGATTCTCTATCTTATTACAATTTGGACTATCTATAGCTAGTCTACTTTCTTATTCTTATTCTCTTGTTATTGCATGAGCTCCCCCTTTATGCTCTCTTTATTTTCTTTCATATATATTGTGTTGGGTTTTCGTCCCCTAGTTATTTTTGGGCTTATGCCCTTAAAGAATTTGTATCGTCCCATGGCCCTTTGTGGTCTCCGCAGATGTAAATGTAAAAATTTCATCGCAGATGTAAATGTAAAAATTTCATCGCAGATGTAAATGTAAAAATTTCATCCATCATCAATCTGTCCGTCTGCCTGAACTTTCCCGTTCGTGGATCGCTAGTTGTTCTTGATATAAGAATTTTGATATCCCAATAGTTGCGCGTTTCTAATTTTCATCAGCGGAGGCCTTATGTTAAAGTGAACTTCCAAGTTTTCAAAATGAAAGACCTATTTAAGGTTTCTTTTGGACCTCCTTCCCCAACTTTGTTTTCTATCATCCTTACAAATTTGAAGTATTTATTTTTGGTTCACTCACCCTCCCTCGTAAATATTGGCGACTGTCATGTTTGAACCATGTTAAATGAAGTAGAAAGACCCAAAGTCCCTAAAAAATGTTGTGTATTTCGTGGTTCAAACACAACACTGATATATCGTGGATATGTTATAGATATTCCATGGATATGCCACGGTCCAAACATGACACTGGCCAATATTTACAACACTCAGACTCATCCATCAAATCAAAGAAAAAAATCAAATACACCAATCGTAACTTTTTCCTTTTCCAGTAAAGAGCCACCATCTAATCAAAAGTCAGAACTTTATATGATTGACCACAGGAATAAAGCAGATGGATCCTGCTTTATGGCTATATCCTACTTTATGGGTATCTTGACCATTGGTAAGGGAATAATTTGGGATATGATGAGAATTAGGCATTTGAGCCATCCCAATGGGATCCTGAATTCTGAAATATGAAACGTCTAAAAAAAACCTAGGCTTCCTAAGAAAAATAAAAAATTGGGAAAACTACCAAAACTCCAATAAGCTTGATAATCCCCTCAAGTTCTATCACATGGAATCCTAAAATCTTGTGTCATTACATTTTGACAGTCCCAAAATGATTTTAGTATGTAGATAAAATCACATCAACTTAGGGTTGTTTTTTCTTGCAAGGATGTTATGAAGATGAAGAAATAATTTGGTTTTGCATTTGAGGCTGCTAGCCATCCGCCTCGTTATTTGCTGCTATTTTCTTTGACTCCTTAATCGCTTGCCTAACCAATTGAATCTTGAAGAGTATATGTTGTTCTTGTTCAAGTATAAAATTGTTCTTTCTAGGCCCAATACCTCAAAGGGTACTATTCCTGTCACATATACTAGTATCGTTGCTGGAGTGGCTTTCTTCACTCTGAGCTCTTTTGCTTGGGAGTGTTTAATTAGCCTCTCTAACTTTGACCATTTGCTTGCTGGTGTACTACATTCCCACACCTCTACCCCATAAAGCATTGATGGAGTTATCAATCCATTATTATATTTTTTGCACGTGCTAACTGCAACCCATAATTATCGCTTTATCATTGTTTGCCATCTCTCCTCTAGCCCTTGCTTCCACGTTCTATGACACTCGTCTTGTATCCCTGGTACTCGTATTCTGTTGCTGTCTCTACTAGTTGTCCCATGTACCTAACCCCCTTATCCTCTTTGAGTGCCCTGCCAAAGCTCATTATTCTTGTTTTTTCGAGATTCACAGTTATCTCCATCATTTTTCCCAGCTTCTACCTATCCATTGTCATCATCATGATTAAATTGTCTGCATTTAACATGTTTGGTACCCTGTTTCCTCCAACTCGTGGTGCATGTTTCATTCCCTCCTTTATTTCTCAGAAATTCTTCTAGTGCACCTATATATAACCCAAATATCTTGGGTGACAAGGGGCGTCCCTATTTGACCCAATATCACACTCGATGGCCTCGTCGTCTAATCTCATCTTGGCGTCCACTTTCTCATATAACCGAGAAATTGCTACCAACAGATTGTGTGGTAGCTTCAATTCCTGAAGTCAGAGCAACAGTTTATCTCTTTACACCTTATCGAAGGCTTTCGTGAAGTCTACAAAGCAACAGTACAAAGTCTTGCCTTGTGCCTTTGTTTCTCTATCAGTACCCGCAAAGATCAGTTGTAGAGTGATTTAAGCAACAATTTCATTAAAATGAGAAATTTCGTGATTCCAATTAGGAATGAAATTGTTTTCTAGTCTGTTTTGTGACCCATTGTTGAGCTATTATGGCGCCATTGTGTGTATTCGTGCATGTGAGATGCCATTATTTGGCGCCATTAAAAACATGACAGTGCAGAAATTACAGATAAGAACAAGATTAATTTTATAACAAGGAAGATTTGCATATCCATCGACACTTAGAGACATGAACAATGTATGAGCTCGATAAATTTATATACAAAAAATATTATTTTTACATTTGAGGTACACATAATTTACAAGTCTTTCTTCGATGTATTAGGCTCCTCAGTGCTAGCAATAGGATTAGATGGCCCGACACCATTGATGGGATCAAAATCAAAAGCATGGATAGTGAGGTCAGCTTCATCGAGATTGTCGAGGTCGAACTTAGCTTCTTTAATATCATCGTAGTCAACATCAGCAATCACAGGTGATTTCGCTGCTTACCTTGTTTCTGCATGTTCCTCAACTCCACGTTCGACAACACCTTGATGCTGGGATACAGGGACTGCAGCCAGAATAATTAATAATTAACATAGCTAACCATAGCTTATGAATAATTAATGTGCCCTTAATTATTCATAGTGACGTGTCATGTATTTATACTTAAAAAGGCATATAAATACGTAGAACGTCATAGCTACTGGGACTTTGCAGTGCCCAACTTTCTGCACACCAACTGCGCTGCCAGTACGAAGTGATTGCCATTCACTATGTAGTGGTGCAACACCATAAGATCATCCTCTATTTTCCAAGGAACTAATTTCTTTGTGATGGTGTTGAACAGGATCACGTCGGTAGGTGTGAATACCGGGTGAGGATCCCGCTAGAAAGATTCTAGCAGATTCTTAACGTGTTCTATATTTCTTGGCCTGAAGTCAAATTTGGAGGGCCCTGGTATAAACTGAACACGTTTATTCTCTTTGTATGTAATGCCGAGAGGGAAAAGATGACAGTGGTCATAAATTTTATTCAATGTCATTTATGCCCTCTTTTCCTCCTCGGACCTTTCCACCTTGAGGCCTTGGGGCACCTCTAACAAGTGCTGGGCTATCCACAGTTTTATTAATTGGGATGGTGCAGACCCCTGGACTTGTGGTGTCGAGGTAACCCCCATCTCTGTCGTGCTTACAGTGGCACCATCATCAACACCACCACTGCTACTGGCCTCCTCACCCTGTGGAGAGGCCACCGGAATTGCAGGAGGGCTAGGCTGTGGACTAGGAGGTCGAGGGCTTCGTCTTCTTTGTTTCATTGGAGTGCCCTCAACATCTGATGTGCCATGCCTATGTTTCTGGCTCTTCTTTTTCTCTTTTCCTCCTCTCCTTTTTCTTCCTACTCCTTCCTTGCACTACCTTCCTTCCCCTCCTCTTCTTTTCTTCCTTTCTTCTCCTTCTTGCTAGATTTCTTGTTTCTCTTTCCATTCCTTTCCTTCTTGCTTTCCTTCCCCTCCTTGTCCTTCTTTTTCTTTTGATGTTTTTCTGCAGTCCTTCTCAGTAGCAGGAACCTCCTTGACAGCACGAGTCTTAGTTTTCTTCTGAGCTCGAAGCCAAGCAGTGTCCACTTAAGCGACGTGGGTTCTGCGAGTTCAAGGCCTTTACAACCAAATAAGGAGAATTCTTCGACTCATTCATTCAATTCCAAAGAATATTGTGTCCCCTTAAAATCTCGACAGGGCCTTGTATGTCTGCCTCTTGAAAGCTCTTGTAAGAGGGAGGAGCCCATCCGTGTCGCTTAGCAGAGCCACTGACATTAAATTTACTTGCGGACATCATTGTTGGATCATAGAACTGCCAGTCCACATAGTAAATGTTTATCTTTACGTACTCTGTGTCTCAACAACTACGTGGAGCCAGTCCTCGCACCCGTCCTTGAGAGCTGTCCTCATTGCCCGCTGGTAAACTCCTTTTGTATTGGCGGACATCTCCTTTGTAAGTAAACACAGCTCTCTTCTAGTGTCACCCTTTGAACCCAAAGGAGCAGAAGTGCTCACCTTTATTATCTCCATGCATCAGGCCCATTCATTCAGTAAAATAGACCTCTCAGGCTGAAATGTTGTGTCTGCACGCAACATAGCTGAAAACAAAGGATGCGCATCAGGCAAATAGAACGAATAGTCTCACTCATTTTCAAAACACAAATGCAGCTCTTCAGATGCAAATAGTGTCGCGGCGCCATTTGCCTTTCATCTGTTGCTCAGAAAACAAATGGACATCCGGTCTTGGAAACAACAATGCAGCTCTCACGATGCATGTGGCATCGTGGCGCCATTTGCATCGTGAGGGCCAACACAAGTCAGGCAACCAGAAGGCATGCTGCCTCATGAGCAACAATGTAGCGCACACGATGCAAGTGGCACCGTGCAAGTCAGGCAATCAGAAGGCAAGCTGCCCCGTGAGCAACAATGTAGCTCACACGATGCAAGTGGCGCCGTGGCACCATATATGTCAAGAGAACTGCATTGTTGTTGTCGACTCATCATATCTATTTGTTTTCTGAGCGTCCAGTTCTTTGCAAATAGTAGACACAACAAACTATTTGCAAAGAACTGGACGCTCAAAAAACAAATAGATATGATGAGTCGACAACAACAATGCAGCTCTCACAATACATATGGGATCAACTTAGCAGGTGTTGATGAGTGGATCATTAACTATCTGCCATAAGGATGTAGTAAAGATATATGGATGTATAAGCATAATGAATAGTATTTGATTTATCGAACTTGGATAACTTGTTCAAGTGTCCTCATTGCCTTCAGTTGCCTCTTTAGCCAATAATTCTTGTAGCTAGATCTCCACACTATTAGGGATCACCACTAACAATGGCTTTGTTTCTACAGCCCAGCTGTAGTCTATTGTTTTCAAATGTTGATACTGTGGCGGGTCATTGGGATTTGGCCTCCACTTCTTACTCCAGCACGAATACTTTCACCTACTTCTTAAGCCCAAGATACATGATTATGCATGATATGAGGTGCTTCCCCCAAGAAACAAACACCTCCTCATAATGAAGGAGACTAGGATCCTGTATTGGGTCCTCCTCGGCGTAAGCCATCCACGTTGGGTAGCTATCATGTGGTCTGATGAGCAAGACCATACCTTTCTTAACATCTTGATATGGGTCAAAAATTTCGACTGCATTCTTAGGATGACCTGAATATGGCCCTACGTAAGGAGCTTGTTCAATGTGTTCATCCATCAACACATCCTCGTGTTCTTCCAATGGTTGTTGCCTAGTGCTGGGCCAGAAATCTTGAATGATCTCCATACCAGGCTGCACATCCCCAAGCACACGCAAGAGAGTGGACCAATAGTCAATTACCTCATTCATATATGTGTTGGACCATGAGTTATCGCCTGCTCTGGAGATAACTGCCCAGTGCATCATGTACTTGGCAATAGATGCTCTCAATGCACCTACATCTTTCAAACTCCCATATTGTTGCACAACCTTGGGTGACCCCTTCAGAATCATAGGCAAACCATAGGCATCCTCCTTCCACATCCTAATTCCTTTTTCAGGTAGCCACTCCCTATGCCCGGGCCTCATCTTGTAGAACATTAATGGCCATCCATCTTTCATGCAGAACTTGAAGAGGAGAAGTTCTAAATGACCATATAACCAGTCCTGCTTATCAGGGATGAAACCTTTCACGAATTCCTTCCAGTTAGGGACCTCAGTCACAAGGTAAGGTGAAGGAGATTTGGAACTACACTCTCTGAAGAGCTGCATAAGCTCTGGAATAGTCAATGCATCTGATCTTCTCATCAAAGTCGAGTAGTTTCCAAAGAGAGCATCTATGTCATCATGGGTGTGTCCAACCATCATGAATCCAAGTTGAACCTGATCAAAAACACCCAACCAAGGACACGGCATCTGTCTCCTCGTATCCAAGGATACGGCATCTGTCTCCTCGAATAGACCTTTGATATCTTTCTTGTGACAGAGAATAAAAGTACCCATAGCCTCAACAAGCGTCCTTATCTTTGTTTCTGGATATGGGAGTGGCAACTGCCGATCAAAGACTTCATGAAGCGAGACGACCACCAGATCCTCTGGCACACGCATTGTGATGGTGCATGAAGGTATGTACTCTTCCTTGTGCTACCTTGATACCTGGCATGTGAAGTTCCACTATGTCTTCCATTCTGCAGAGAGAAGTGCTCGTCAAAACCGTGGTGGCGATTCTTGCAATTATACTCAAATTCCCTATCACACATACAAAGTGCTCAACCAACACACACATACAAAGTGCTCAACCAACATCGCCAGCACGATTTTATTGAGAACTATATTACAAACAACACACACCCTATTACCCATACAAAGTGCTCAAACAAGATTGCCAGCGCGATTTTGTTGGGCACTACATTACAGTGCTCAGCAACATCGCTATGGCAATGTTTTCTAGGATTACAGCCTAAGCAAGAGGAAGGGATTACAGCCAGTGCCAGCCAATATGGAATGCAAATGCAAATGCAATGACTTCCCAAAGAAAGCAGGATGTACTGACACAGAGACATAACAAAATGGTATAAACGATCGTCGCAACGATTCTTTTGAGATCGACGACATCCATCAAGCAAACCATGGCAGATCCAAACCAAATCCCTAAGCAGCATGATGCAATTAAGAGACAACAGGTGTTAATAACAGAAAGACAACAATTATGGAGCAAAAGGGACGCAAATGCAATTATAGAAATCTTAACTATCTTTTCAGGATATAAACTAGAGGTTAGAGACTGGTAGGGTAGTGATTCTCCTGTCTTTGAATGCTGGAAATTAACGCATGAAATACCTGTATAAACCGCTCCCACCGAAATTACTTTAATCAATTGCATGGCGCTCTGTTTGTCAGTGTTGGCGCTTTCGATTTTGGATAAATCTGCCTTCAAAATCTGTGATTCCAGTTTGATTATAGTGTGCCTGTTGAGCGGCTTGAGAAACTAGACATTCCCAGAATTATTCAAATGTCGAATGTCCTTCCACTAAAAGCAGCGCCAAGAATAGATTCAAAATTCAAAAAAAAAAAAAAAAAAAAAACGTCCATAATTAAAATTCCAAATTATGCAAGAAAAGGATGGTAGTTTGTTCCGTAAGTATTTTATGGTCTGACATGCCATTGAAAGAAGTAGTTAAGAGTCACTTTCTGGGTAAATTTCTTATCAGGACGTCCACGTTGACCTGGAGTAGACAGACGGAAAAGTAATTTTCTTGGATTCCCAATGGCACGGCCGACCATAATGACACCGGCAATCATTATGGCAGCTCCATAATGACAGAGCTATTAATGGCAGCACCATTATGGCAGTGCTATAAATTTCTCCTTTTCACGAAAGGCTGACAGAATTCACAAGCGCCTCGAAAGAATTTTAGCGGCCAACCAGTTTAGCGCCCAAAAAAGCAAGCCAATTTTCATATTTTTCCAGAAGTTCCGAGCGCCCGCGATCGTGTCAAGAAGAGACGTACTCAGAGAAGGTCAGTTTTCGCGCTTCATGTCAGTTCTTAGTCTAGCATTGTATTATTTTCTTTCGTAGGAATGAATGCTTTGCTTAGCAAGATCGCGACCGCGATCTTGCTGAACAGTAGATATCTATCTCAACAGCAATCTTGCTGGGATCGTGACCACGATCCTAGTGATTAGAAAAGTTGTATAACTAAGTTAATGTCATCTCGTTAAAATCGCGACCGTGACTTCATCGAGCTGAAGTCTAGATGTGTTTGAAGTCAGAAAGTGCTTACAAAGATCGCGTTTGCGATCGCATCAAGCATCACCTTTCTCAAGTATTCTCTATGTTGTTTATTATTTTTATTTTTGCAATGCTCCATAGAATCGCAGCCGCGATTGTTTGTAGCAAAGATTGACTAGCTATATCGTGTTTTGGCCTTGGAGCTATTTAGGGGGCCTGATGTGGAGCCTATGTGCATCCTAACGCCTTCCAATGATTGGAAATGATGCATAGAAATTGGACAAGCTATTCCACATATTAGAAGACATCGTTGGAAAGACTTGTGCTTGTTTTTGCACATAGATTCTAGTCCAAATGATGTGGAGCAGATAGGCATTGTCATTGCAATGTGGAAAGGCAACAAGAACAACATGCAAGACGCTTTGATATGTAGTGTGGAGGACACTCATCAACTTCAATTCTTGGAGTGTATTTTGAAGTGGAGAAACTATGATCCTTCAATGATGACAGCTAGCAAGACGAATAAACCAGCCACTGGAAAGAACGTACCCACCAGCGCTAAGGGTTTTGGCTGGGTTTTGCCTTCCTATGAATCATTGTCCCTGTCAAGTATAAAAGGCAACAGGGATATTCTTGTGGGGTTTTTTACATGTAGAAAAGGGTTATCAAATGATAAGAAACCTCCAAGTATAGCGTTGAAGGCCAAACGAGATGAAAAAATGCCTTCAAGAATGGATACTAATTGGCTAAGGGCAACGGCCAAGAAAAGAAGTGTGAAAGCAATAGCTGCTTTAGGCAAACCTTCAACGGCAAGATCCACACCTACGGAGCCCCTGTCATTGAGCCATCTGTTGTGGTCAACCCGACCCAATCTCTAGCCATGAAGGCCCCAGTTGCACCCCCCAGGAAAATCTCCACGTTGAAGATCAGGCTACGGCCAGACAATACCAATGAGAGCTCCCAGTCGTCCAGTTCCCAAACACCTCCTTTAGTCAAAGGTGGGGCGTCTTCATATGCTCTAGGATGGCCAACTGCACCCAGCAGCAACCCTAACTTGAGGTTTAATCCTGAGGAAGAGAAGAAGATGGCAGAGCAAACTGCTCTTAAACTAGAGCAATTTAAATGATTCTATCCGATGGGCGTAAATTGGTTTATGAAAGTCTCTATTTTTTATTGTGAACCAGCTCCGGCAAATTTAACCCATAGAATGCAGTCCAATGACCATGTGCAGGCATTGGTTAGGAGCTTCTACAGTTACCGCACAGAGGTGTTGACACTTGCAGATGTTGTGCCATTTGACCCCATTACCAGGTACATCTTCAAGTAAAATACTGTGACGATGATGAATTTTTAACAATTGCAGATCTCATTTTACAGAAAAAGAATCACCTGGGGCACACCAAAGAATCTGGAGGGGAATAAATTCTTTATTATTTCTGGGAATCATAGCATATGTGCTGCACAGCTGCTTTATGGCTTCGTTGGAAAACTGGAGCAACAACTAGAATTTGCAAAAGCATATACAGGAAGAAGATCAAGGGTGCTTAACGGGAATTTGACTGAATAAGAATATATCGAGTTTCAGTGTAATGAGGTGATTGCAAACGCGGTGTATAAGGAACCTCTAATAGAAACTCTTCAACAACTTCGGCATCAGCGTAAGGCATATGGTTGTCCTGCTCAAGGACCGTTTGGCACTGCAACGTCTTCAGCATGGAAGGTATGTGCTTACTTTAGCTCCTCACGATCGCGGTGGCGATTCTGATGACCTCTTCCTTACAGGATTTTGTGGACATAGCCACTACGACATTGAAGGTAAAGGAGCTGAAAGATGAGAAACAATTTATATTTTTAAAGGAAAGGGTTTGGAGGAAACTGCTTGTCTGCCTCTGCTATGCTTGCATCTTACGGGGCTGGAACTTAGGTGTTTCTTGATCCATCATTTAACAGGTAGTCTTTGTTTGATGCCAATTGAATAGGGCTGATCAGTTTTTGTGGCTAAACTTGAGCATATGCGCTTTAAATCTTAATCTGGTCTTCAGGACGACAACTTCTATATGGCACTAGGGCGGATGTGAAGGATTCAAGAAAGTGAGGAATCTTGCTCCTGTAGTACAGCTTAGAGCGGGAAGAGGGTGACTCCTTTCTCTAGTACCGCACAAGAACTTGTTAGAGGGAATTTGTTAGAGGTCCCCGTAGTACTTGCTCTGAGAGGGAAGAAGTTGAGCGGGGTTTCAAATGGAGTACTGAATTTCTCTACAACTGTGCTAGTGTAATTATAGTTGTTATGGGAATAATTCTTCCTATCTGGCCCTTCAAGGGGTCCTTAATAAGGTTTATGTACCATTTATTATTATTAATAAAAATCTTGCCTTCAACAAAAAAAAAAAAGAAACTGACAGATGTGGTTACAAAATGGGTACACAAGAAACTTTATGATGATCACGGTCGGCATGGGCTCTGAGGGTCACGGTCAGGTGGATTCGAGTATATGGACTCTGACGATTTTGAAAAGGAGGAGGTGCAAGAAGGTTGGAACCCAGGAGCACGATAATGCCTCCAAAAAATTAAAAATATTTCATTCAACTGAATACACATATGAGCTACAGCGGGAATTGCTTGAATCTCAAGTCCCCGGCGATTCAGAATCACTCCCAATAAGCCAACATGTACAGAAAATCGTTCAGGCCATGGAAATTGATGTGCCAGATGTGACCGGCGATTCGGAGATGGACACATCGCAGGCGATAGGAATTGGAAAAGAGCATATTCTACGGATAGCAGAAGAACTTGATGTGATACCTGATTCTGTATCAGAAACTCAATGATTTTATTGCTCAAGCGTTCTTGTATCTGATATAACATATGATAAATAGGAATGACCATTTTTGGATACTCAATTATGTTTGTCATTTGTTAATGTCATCTATGCTCTAGTGGTCGAGAAGATCGCCGGCGATTCTTTTCAACATATTTTTATTATAAAAATGTTGTTGTGCTATTACTGTGAATGTTATTTGCGACCTTTATCCTATTTTAATTTTTGAAACAATAAAGAAATTACTTATTTATTGCAAAAAAAAAATTTGCCTTCGCGATTCTCACAATGATTTTAGCATCTTCCTCGCATTTGTTTTTAGTCGAGCAAGAGTGTATCGTCCACGGAGACCAATCCGTCTATGGGACCCAATACAAAAGCGCAGCAAGCGGATTACTACCCGGATTAAAAAACCCCCGCCCCGAAGGGTTTTCAAGGGAAAAACCGTGGCAGCAATCAGCCTGCTGACAAACTGTTCCAATATACGAAATGCAAAAACACACAAATATATACACTCATGTACCGTACCCATAGTGCCCGATCGTGACGGCACCCGGTGAGGGGCAAAGGTGGGCTCGCGGATCCAAGACCTCAATGATATGCGACCCTAGGGCACGCGTCTTGACAAGCGGTGTGTTCATCAAAGAAATGTACGGGCAAGTCCGGCCGTACTAAGGAACGTCGATATCGGCCCTGGATCGATCAATCACGGCAACTCGGAAAGTGTGAGACTCATCCTCAATGGCACCCGTTTGACAAAGACCGACGAGCATGTCTGGCGGGGCTCCCCAATCCACTGCCCGCCTCGATGTGGAGATGGTGGGCACCTGCGCGAATGGAGGCAATGAGTCAAGCTTTTTCGGCAGGTGGGAACGCAGATAGAGAACTCTGGCCCCGCCAACGCGGGGTTGATGTGCTCCTTGTAATGGGCGTTTTGACCTACTCTAGAGTCGGGTCCCGAGCTTGCCAAGGAAGCAAGCGTCCGAGGGTATTCCCCGGCATCGCGATGACGGCCTCGTATCCCCACCGCACGCATCATTGCTCTCGCGTTCCATCCGGGCGAATCACTAATCTCTCTTACCCTCCAATTTTGAGCGGCTGTGGGCCCATTGCCACCGGCCAGAAGCCCGAGTGAGAGCGAGCATCACCCATATTAACCACTTTACGAAAGTAGGCGATGTGTCTATCAAGGCACGCCGGCAAGCGTAAGAATCGATTTTCTGCAGCCAGGAATCGATAGGGGACTCCGTTTCACCCCAAGTGCCCGCGGCTATAATGCCTACGCACTGCTCCAAGTCATTCAAGATCGCCAAAGAGGCGACCGGCCCCAAACCTCGACCCGTCTGGAAGGACGGGCTCGACCGGTAAACAGATGTGAATGATGGCCCCAATCATAGAGCTCTGCACGACCGCGTTGTTACGATGGCATAAAGCTTTCCGGCTGTCACACCCATAGCGGATGGATGTCTCCCAACAGGCGAGGAGGGGAACTCGACCCCTAGGTACTTGTAGGTGGGCGGACCTCCACAGTATCCCTCGATATGTGAGTGCAGGAGGCGTGGGGGTGGCGGAAGAGAATATAAGAACCACCCCGGTCTTGGGCAGATTCACGCCGCATATCAAGAGGCCGCGTAATGTGTCTAGGGCATCCGATGAGACCGCATAGCTTCGGGTGTGGGCGGAAAGGTCAACATCGTCCGCATAAAATGAGCCGGCGGATGACACGTGCAAAAGTCGTATGCCATCCCCCATGCTCAGTAAGCCAGGGCTCTAACTGGTCAATGTAGAGGCCAAAAAGTGTTGGTGAGAGGGGGCAGCCCTGCCGGACCCCAATACTACTGGTGAATGCTTGGCCCGTCGGCTGCATCCTGCCAAAACAACTCTCATACCCGACGTATATGGCATTACTGCGCAGCGGCGCGGCAGCCCGATTGCATCTAGCCCACCACTTTTCCCGGGACCGTGATCCAAAGCCTTCGCGAAGTCCACAAAGCAAAGCAATACAAGTCCCGCCGATGGTTTGGTTTGTCTTCAATCGATGCCGCGTGCAAAGATATGGTCAATCGTTGAGTGGCGAGGTCTAAAGCCTGCTTGTGTGAGGGCTCGCACATCTGCTCCCTCTGCCCAGCGGGTCAACTACTGCTCGAGAATGCCAGCAAACAGTTTGGCAAATACTGAACAATGGTATTTAGACTTATGCACTAGTGATATACTAGTGGCATGTAAATAATTTATTGTAGCCTAAGGTTTCATTGTTGAGACCTAAGGTTATATTGGAAAGCTAAAACATTGTAAATTGCATGTAAATAGCAGGTTGACCTAGTAAAACTAGTCGGTCCAATTGTATGGATCGAATGCCTGTTTGAAAATGTCGGTCTAATCAGACCTCGACATTCAGCTTAGCAAAGGAGATCGATCCGGCAAAGAGGCCGGGACTGATCAAATAAGTAAACCCTAAGATGAATAATTTACGACAGAGATTCGGGTCGAGCCATTGTGATTGATATTGAGAGTAAAACTTCAACCTTGGTAATGATTTGAAAATATAGATATGACATTGGTTTTTGAATGCTGGCTAATTGCAAAGTTGAGCAATAATTTAATGAATTAAATCATTTTGTGTTTGCAATGATGTTTTAAGTTATATGTCATAGTATGAATAGTACTTGAAGAAAGATTGAAGTTGTGATATTGTTTTCATAAATCCTAACATTGGTATCAGAGCTAGTTTGCAGACAAAATGTCCAGCAGATTTGGAGCAGGATTATTGAATGCTATAGATGTATTCAAGGGAGATTCTGGCTTCCAAGTATGGAAGGAGAAAGTGAAGCATGTGCTTCAAGTAGAGGATCTGTGGGATCTCATTGAACCTCAGGAAGGGAAAACAAGTTTATCAAACTCTGGAAGGAGATTAGTGACAGAGGTGAATGAAGAAAGCTCTTCTTCTCATGAAGAGCAAGTTGCAGCAGGAGAAGTTAGTGCAACTTCTGGAGCTGTTGTGGTGGCTGACAAGGCAAAGATTCGTGAGGCTCAAGGCATTATAATGAGCAAAGTAAGTTCTGGAATAGTTTTAAAATTGAAGGGAATGACACCAAGACAAATGTGGAACTATATGTTAGTAACATATGAAGCTAAGACATCCTCACAGATTCATTTACTAGAAAATGAATTGAGAAGACTCAAGTTTCAAGAAAAGGACAATGTAAATGAGTTCTTTCAAAATTTTGACAACATAATAGCAGACTTGGAGGGGGCTGGAGTAACGTATTCTCAACAGTAGCAAGTACTAGCTATCTCAAGGGCAGTTGCAAATTTGGGGAATATATCAATATTCATTAGGAATGGCAAAGGGGAAAGGAAAATCTGAAACTCGTCAAGAAGGAAAAATTGGGCCATGCTTTGGTTGCAATGAATATGGCCACATTAAAATCAATTGTCCTAAATTGTCAAAAGATATAAATTGCTACAATTGTGGAGGAAGAGGTCATTATGCTTCAAACTGTCCATCTCCAAAGGAAAATATTAGGAACAAAGTTAGAGGAGGAAGGGGAAATCAAGGTTTCAGAGGCAGGGGAAGAGGAAGGGGCAGGAGACCAAGTTCAGAAGCACATATAGCAGAAGAAATTCCTTTAGAAGAAGAAACTGGAGATGAAGAAGAAGAGGTAAGTAATTCAGCTTATTTATCATGTAAAAATGGATCTAATGGTGATGATCTTCTAATTCTAGATAGTGGAGCTGAGAAAACCATTGCATGCTCAACCAAAATCCTAAAGGATTGCAAAGGAAATGGAGGTGGTCATATTCAAGTGGGAAATGGAAATTTGCAAAGGGTGGAAGATGTAGGAGTTTTGGAATTATTTGATTTAAGTGGAAGAAAAGTAAACTTGCAAAATGTGCTTTGTGTTCCTAGCTTAGTAAGAAATTTGATCTCCATTGCTCAATTGGTTGACATGGGGTTCAAAGTTGTATTTGAACAAATGCATTGTAAAATCTTTGAAGGGAATGATAAGTTTTTAGGAAGACGAGTTGGAAATCTGTTTGAGATCAGATCTAACTGTTATAGAAGCATAAATTTGACAACAAAACCAAACATTGAGTTATGGCATGAGAGACTTGGACATACAAACATTAAGAATGTAGAAATGATGGTCAGACAAGGCTGGTTGAACTCAACTGACAGCAAAATAAATGATTTTGTTTGCAAAGGATGCATGCTGGAAAAACACAGTAGACTACCATTCACAAGAGCAAAAAGGAACACAAAAGAAATTCTAGAAATGATTCATACTGATGTTTGTGGACCATTGAATGTCACAGGTATATCTGGCAAACGTTATTTCATAACATTTGTGGATGATCTTAGCAGGAGGACTAAAGTATATTGTCTCAAAACCAAGAATCTAGCATTTGAAGCATTTAAAAGATTTGCTGCTGAAGTGGAGTGCTCAACGGGAAGAAAAATCAAATGTGTTCGATCTGATAGAGGAGGTGAGTTTATGTCTTCCAAATTTGCAAATTATTGCATAGATAAAGGAATTAAGAGACAATATACATGTAGCTACACACCACAACAGAATGGTGTGGCAGAAAGAATGAATAAAACCATTTTAAATGCAACTAGATCCATGCTTAAGCATGCTGGCCTTCCTAATTTTCTTTGGGAAGAGGCTGTGAAAACTGCTGTGGAATTTGAACAGGTGTGGTCAGGAAAGAAACCATGCTATGAAAAATACAAAGTGTATGGATGCCTAGGTTACTCTCATGTTCCTGAAGAGCTAAGACAAAAATTAGACAACATTAATGAATTAAATCATTTTGTATTTGCAATGTTGTTTTAAGCTATATGTCATTGTATGAATAGTACTTGAAGAAAGATTGAAGTTGTGATATTGTTTTCATAAATCCAAACACCATGCCTGTATGGACAGTTGCAACTCTAAATTCTTTTATAGGGTGGCTAAAAACAGAATCTTGAGAAGTCAACTCTCTGCAATTGTCAAAGATGATGGATCTTCTATTTCAAACCTACCCTCTTTGTATCCCTTTTGGTAAAGTCACACTCAAACACTGTTCTTCCATGGAGTTTATTTTATGAGTTGCGGCCTTATCATAATGCTTCTCCATTCTTAAAGGGATTGTTAGATTCACGGCACCACGATCAAAACTTTATTTCACATCGGTCCAAGCGCTTGTATGCGATTATTTGCACCTTGTTGGTGGATCCCTCTCGTAGACAATCAACCACTTTGCTTTCTGATTACACCCATTGACTCAAAGGCGTTGGAAAAGTGCTGGAATCTTAACTATTGCAGCATGGTATGATTTCGAGCCCGATTCTTGACATGGGAGGCTTTTGATTAAAGTTTCTATTGGGGCTGGCGATGGGATAGAGTTCTTTGGCAAAAAGTTGCTGATTTTCTACCCTATTCTGCCACACCAAGAAGATATTTTGGTATGGGTTTGTCATGAAGAAATTAAGGAGTGCAAACTTGTGAACTCTATGTATCGGTTGTTGCTTGATCACGATATTCTTCCTCCGTCTAATAAGTGGTCTCTTCAACTTCCTCCTCTTCAATGGCGAGAAGGTGTGGTCTTGGGCATGGGACAAGCTACTTCATCCTAAAAGTGGCGGTTCTTTGGTGGCGATTCTTCATAGGTATCTGCCGGGTTAATGTGCTTGTCCATAAGTTTAACCCTAGAATATCAAATCGATTATCCGGTATGCAAGCGTAGATCTGAGACCATTGAGCATTGCTTTTTCATGTCGAACACCTTAGGCGGTATGGGACTGGTTGTTTTCCCTTTTCCAGGTTTCACTAATAAGTCAACAAGCTGCTTTTGGCAATTTACCCAAGTACACGAGCGAGTTACAAGGCCGGGCTTTTCATCTAGCAGCAGGATGGTTGCTTTGGACTATCTGGAAAAGACGAAGATTGGTAATCTTCAAAGGTCTGGATGTGGCAGATAATCGTGTTCTCCAAGAAGCTCAAGGTTACATTGTAAAGTCGTATCATTGTTCTTCACTTGCCCCTCACAAGAGGCGATTGATTTTTGAGGAGTTTTTGGATGTGCACTCTTATGCTTAGGCAGGTTGCTTCACTCGGTGGGTCTCAAAACATCGTGAGATTTTATTCCTGTCTCTGCATTTATACTTGTATTTGACTCTTTGATTGAATAAAGTCTGACGTCCTTCAACAAAAAAATCATAATGATATCTCTAATTTTTTCCATGACAAATACAAGGATATCTTTGCTAAACCAGTTGATAATAATGTTCAATCTCTTCAGGGTAGCAACTTCAAGGATTTCTTGAACAAGTTGCCAAATCTAAATTTTATCTCTACCTCTCCTGAGATTGAAATTCTTTCTTTTGAAGCTGAAGTTCTATCTACCATTTTAAATCTAGGCAAGAACAAAAGCCCAGGTCCTGATGGACTTCCAATAGAATTTTACATCAAATGTTGGGAAGTTATCAAAACAGATTTAATGCAGATGATTCATGGCTTTTGGAATCTCAATCATTTACATCCTTCTATTTGCTCAGGGTTTGTTACCATGATTCCTAAAGTGGATAATCCTGCCAAGTTTAATGATTGGAGGCCAATTTCTTTAACTAATTCTTCCTAGAAAATCTGTGCCAAAATAATTGCCAATAGAATCAAGGGTCATCTCCAGAAAGTTATCAGCTCGTGTCAATTTGCTTTCCTTCCTAACAGATTTATCCATGATAATTACATTAATACCCTTTGCATATCTTAATGACCGGGGCAATCTTGCATGGGCAAACTCAAATCTACTATGGGCATTTTAGTTTGGAGTTGTGGAGTGATGGTCCAGATTTTCATATTGGGAGTATCATGAGGTGTTTGAGAAACTATGAAAATGGATATAATGGTCACCTTCAGGAATCTATAGTTAGCCAGGCACTACATAGTACATTGTTAGATGGAAACCCTAACAATATTGAAAAGTTTAGCGAGGTAAGTTTTAGGAAGCATGGGTCTAGTGAACATGTTGGAGCTTCAACTTTACGTGCTAGAGCTCAAGATCTACCTAGAAGGTTCCTCTTGCAACTTGATAATTGTGCAGGCCAAAATAAGAACAGGTGGATGTTTTCTTTCCTATCCTACTTAACATCTGTGGGGATATTTGAAAGAGTTAATTCAGGGTTTTTGATGCCGGGGCATGCCCATGAGGATGTGCATGCGTTATTTGGAAAATATAGTTGTATACTGAAGCAGCAAACAGTGACCACCTTTCTTAGGCTAATGGAAATCTTGCATGAATGCACTACTCCAAACCCTATAGGTTCTCTCATAGAATAACTGCCTGATTGGAAGAGCTTTGTGGATGGTTATGCATTGGATCTTGAAGGTCATTCCACGCCTCTGCAGTTCACTTTTTGGATGAGAAATGGGATTCTAATCTTTCAATGGAAGATGAGGCTTTCAGAGGAGGAGTGGAGAGGAGAGGAGGAAATATGGCATAGAGATGAGAATGGCAAGCCTATGATACCTCCAGGTCAACCAAAAGCTCTGAAACCTACTAAAGAAGTGAAGCAATTGGGATTGACTAAGGAAGGAATCTAGGACTATATAAAGCATTGCCAAACCAACCCCGATGACACCAACCGTGCTTTGTTAGCTTACTGGAAGAAGGTGATTAACCTGTTGGGGGAGATAGACACATCCTCGGATGAATTGAAAGAAGGGTGGTTGCCTAAAACTAGGTGGAAGACCATAGCAGGTGCTGAGGAGGTTGATGACACTGTTAGTAGCATTCGTAAGCATTATGCCCCTCCTCCTTCTGACAAACACTATGTTGATCCTAAGAACAATAGGCTAAAGTTTCTAGGCATGGAAGCTTATGAACCTTCCATTGACTTAGAATGCCACCAATTTGTGGTAGTAAAGCCAGCAGATTTAGACACCTATCCAGTGTGGTTGGGGTACACAATCTCTGATATTTGCAAAGAAGAAGGTAATATTAACTTCAACCATGTACGGGAAGAATGGTGGTGTCCAGTCCATCAGTTGACCAATGTATCGGATAAGGAAAGGTACTTAGATTGTTGGATAAAGAGATGGAGAAGAAATCCGAGTAGTCCTGATCTTTGGCTAGACTTTGAAAGTGTATTGTACTCATGGACTCTAAAAACTGTTCCAGGTAGAAATGTGAGAATTACAATATTTCAGGATGTCAAGAAGTATGGACGAATGCAGATCTAGTTCTTCAACATCTATTCTATTCTATTCAAAGGTCATCGATTCAACATCTTAAGCTTTGAGAAATCAGAGATTCGGTGTTTGCCAAGCTTGATTGCACCCAAGTTAAGAAGGTACTTATAAGCAGATTTCTATTTGCAAGAAACTGTACTATTTGATGCATATTTTTAAAATTTATGGGCTTTAAAATCTCTGCTAAAATCTCTTGTGAATGATAATGTGTAATAGTGTATACCTGTTGGAATATGTAATTGTGAATACTTACAATATATCACCTATGTTTTATTGTTAGAAGCATAAACTTTAGTGCCTTACACTACAATCATTTGCACGACAGTCATGATAGCCACTCTATTGATTAAGAAATAGTCTTGCTTTGCAGAGAGTTATCATGAATAAGAGGCCTAAAGTAGGAGGCATCCTCCATGCCTCTACTTCAAATATGGCTGATTCACATTCGATATTGGAGCAGGACTTTGAACCTCAAATGGACAAGATGGATGGAGAAGACAAAGATGCCATTCAAATTGAGAATGAAAATCTTGATGAATGCATGGCAATGCTGCAATCTCAGTCCGAACCACAAGACATTGAGATGGAAGAAGAACGTAAGAGGAAGCGAGGGAGGAAAGGATGGGCTGCTAGTGAAAGGGAATTTCAGCCGACTTGGGCAGAAATATACCCTTGCATAGAGAGATATGAGGAAGAGGCAGGCAGCAGACTAATAGTTTTAGCACGGTGTTCTATTTGTTCATGGAAGAATCGCAGGCCTCATACGATGCAGCCAAAATTGGACACAATTGAGAAGCATTTGGGAAAGATATACGAGAACAAGATTGTGGATGGAAAAGAGGAAAGTGTGGTAAGATGGAAGACAGCAGCAGATTGTTTGCATGTTAGGAATGAAGCATTATATAAGAAGTGGATTTGGGAAGAGGAGATAAAACAGAAACATTCAATTCCTAGATTGCATAAAAAAGCATTAGAGAAGCAAATGAGGAGCAAAATCATACAAATACAAACAGTCTTTCATATTTTGAGGAGGGGACGACCCATGCTAGATTATGAATATGCTAAGCCGTATTTGGTTGCAATTGGCACTCAAAACCTGCCTTCATCACATTGGTCAAGAAATGGTGGTTGGGAGTTTGGTAAAGCAATAGATCGAGTCATCAAAGATGACTGGATAGAAACATTAAAGAAATGTGACTATTTTGCAATATCTTTAGATGAGGCCAACGCAAAGGACCTCACTTCTTGGGTTTCCATGACCATTTATTGTGTACATAAACATGTGCGGGAATCACACTTTGTTGCTGTTACAAAGATGACAAAGGATGCCACGGCCCTAAGCTTATTCGAGATCGTGAAGGAGAATCTTGTTACTGAATTAGAATTGTCCTTTGAAGACATTGCCAAGAAACTTGTGTGCATTGGAGTTGATGGATGCTCCGTCATGCAAGGACATCGAACTGGATTATGTGTGAGAATTCAGACCACATTGGCCCCTTATGCATTGGCCATTCATTGCATGGCCCATCGGATGGATTTGGCATATAAAATTATGGACATTTTTAAATGCATTGAGAATGTTGAAGGACTTGTAAGTTGTGCAGCCACGTTCTTTTGCCGCAGTCCAAAAAGATAATGTTATTGAAGGCATGTTTTCATTCTCTTATTTAGGTTTCTATTTTCTTTTGATGATGTTATGATGTTAGCAGGTACTTGCAATTCCGAGATATGTCTAAAGGATTAACTAAAGGCAAAAAGCTTATGAAGACAGTGAATACAAGATGGATATCTTTATATTTTCCAGCAAAGCGTCTTCTTGAAGAATATCCTGCACTTGTTGGTTTGATGGACAAATTAGTAGATGAAGGTGGTGACACAGATAAGGCAAGTGAATTATTAGCTCGCCTCCGGTTTGAAGACATTGTTCACACTTCTTTGGTAATGCCTTCTTACAACAATTTTGTGCTGTTATTTTCTTCTAGTTTTTAGCATGAATTTCTATATGCCTTTGTTGGTGGATGAATTCCACATTAAATTCAGTGAGGTACTTGCATGTGCTTGGCTTTTTTGATGTAGTGTACGCTCTTGATGAGTTGTGATCTCTTGGAGCTTGTATTTATTAGTATAATAGAATGTTGATATGTTTTGCTCCATCAATGAACTAGAATGGAATAGGTCTCCATCTACCTAATCTGCTGTAATTTCACCTTCACGTTTATCTTGACTTCATTGTCTTTGCAACTAAAACAGGGCCATTGTAGTTGGAGCAGCAACTTGGTTGCTAAAATCAATGAGAGAAGTCAGTTTTGTTCTCTAAATCTTTGATGGAATGTCGTTAGGACGTGACTTTAAGGACTTCAAAAATTGTCTGCAGGTTTGCTGCCCATGTTAAATGAGATGAACATGCTCGTGAAAATGGCATCCAAGGAAACAATGTATATTTAAATTACACAAAGCAAGGGAAACTGTGTTGCCGCGACTCTTGGGTGCTTATACTCTTCTGCACTGGATGTACCATACAATAAAGACAACTTCTTAGCGTGGTACAAACTACTTGATATTGAAAGTAATAGTCCCAAGAGTTCTCTAAGATACAATAACAAAGGAAATATTTGTATGAAAGTGCATTCAAGATTGATTCAGGTAGATCTTTCTGTTTTTAATTAGTAAAAATCAATATTATCTTACTTGATTATGCACCACATGCAGATGTATTCTCCAAAACATCGAATTCGTGGACGACTTGTAAGGAGGGCACCCGTTCCTAAAACTGATCTAGAAAGCATTACTACAAAAGTAAGAAAAAACCTTAAGGAGGTAGCTGCAGCGGTTTCAAATGAAATTAGAGAGCGCTTCCCACGAGATGAGCTCTTGGAAGCTACTGCCATAGTTCATCCACAATTTTGGCGAAGGAATAAAGAGCTAGAAACAGTAGAGGAGAAGGATAGAGAGCTAAAAAGAATACAGGAGGATTTTAAGGGAAGGTTGAAGATTATTTCTGCTCACTTTTGTAAAACATCATCTCAAAATGGCATGGCAGAGATTAATGGCATTTTGGATGAAAAGAAATTGAAGGAGCAGTCTATTTGTTTTGGTGCAACTATGTGGGCACAATGTGAGAAGTTCTCTGGCGATGAATTCAAGAAGGATCCAACAATTATTACAAAGTTGTGGATAATACTTGGCAATAGTCAAGTGCATTGTGAGCGTATGTCAGAGTATTTTAGGCTTGCAGATCTTTGTCAATCATTTATTCTTGGGTCTATGGAAGACGAACGAACATTTAGTGCATTAGGCATTCTCAAGAATAAGGTACGTAACAAGTTGGCAGTTATCAGGGATATATCCCTTGACAAAGCCTTTCCAATCTGGAACTTCATCCACAAAATATGGAACAGGAGACTTTGCATTGCATTTGCTAAATAAGTAAAGCAACTCAGGTAAAATTAGAGCATCAAATGAACTCATTAACGCCGAAAAGTTCCCAACGAATAGGTTGTACAGAGGAAACTTGAACCTGCATTTAACACAAAAAAACCAATATATCAAATGCAAAAAAAATACCAAAAAAATAGACAAAAATGGCGCCATATTATAGACTTTTTTGTTTTTTCTGTGACTTTTTGGAAGGTAAAGGCTCCATGATGCCATTCCGGGCCTTGGGGATGGTGTAGAGATGGATGAAGAAAGTTGATGTGTCCAACCAACCATAATGACAACACATCAATAGGGTCTTCACCGTGTGCAGGTGGTGGTTGCACTGATGGTGGTGGGACTAATTGAACTTGATCCTCATTTATTGGGTTCTCTGGTATAGTAATAATGTTTGGATCAACATCGTGTTGACTTCAGGCATCGGAGGAATGTCATGTGGAATTGATGGATTGGGAGATTCTATAGTTTGCATGAACATAAAGGAAAGAAATTGGTTAGATTAAAAATAATTTAGAAAATAGAATTTTACTAGTGAAATAAAATTGAATCAAATAAAAGCTTTTGATATTGATATGCTCTACAATAATGTTTTATTCACAAACCTTTAGTAGCTAAATAAAATTGAATCGAACAAAAGCTTTAGACATTGATATGCTCGACTATAATGTTTTATTCACAAACCATTGCATGGAAGACAACAACAACAACATTATTCTGGAATAACAATTGGTGAGGTTCATAAAGAACCAGTGACACTTTCTCACGGGTTGCCTGGCTTTGGTTTAACAGGTGAAGAGAATTGGCCAGTTTGGTGATGTGGAGTAGGTTTCCTATAACAGTCGGTGAAACGAGATCAAGGGTAGAGGTTTTGAAGCAAGCTTGCTCTGTTAGCATTCCACGTGTTGTTACTTCAGCTATAGCTATTTCTCTTTCACAATGAAACCATTGTTTATCAATCCATATGATTTTGGATGCTCCATCTCTAGCTTAAATGTAATGCATGATTCACCTTCTAGTTCGATTAAAGTTCCAAACCTACAATATAAATGCATTCTTGTGGCCATTGTTTGACTGATCTGCACGACTCAGAAAAGGGCGTGGAATAATCCGCCTGTTGTGTGCACAAGAATCCGTTTGTTGACTGAAGCTGGAGGCTGGCTACTATGGACAATCCAGCAGGCCAGGAATATCCAAGAAGTTGGAAGCAAACAGAGGATCTAAACTCTAAACTCTTTTTGAATCTGCAGCAAATCTTAGAACAGACAAAGGGAAGGAAACAAAGGTGGGTTTTGCAGCATTGCATTGTAGAACCAAGAAACCAATACCTTGTAAAAAAAACCATTATGCTAGCTGAAGAAACATTAAAAAATAAATACCTTTGTAAGTGTGAGCAAGCCGTCAGCAAAAATCCACTCCGACAACAAGAATCCAAGAGGGCAGGTACACATGCACATGCACTTGGACATGCACTTGTACATGCATAGTACACATGCACATGCACACATGCACATGCATACACATGCGCAGTGTTCATGCACAAACACATGCAGAGAAAGACAACAACCCTCGGATTGTTTCAGCCAACTAAAATTAACGGCCCATAAAGGGTGCACTCTAGAAATACTATTTAGTACACCTCAACGAATACAACGACGAAATCATAGAAAAACCATGCGAAAAAGCGTCTAAAAAATCTAAAAGTAACCCCCTGTTATTATGCTAGATATTGCTCTCGATATGATCTGGACGAGTAGGCAGATAAGCCATGGGAAATGAATGACTTCTACCACCGAATGGAGCTGCTTTTCTAATCATAGAATTATTGATGTGAATTATTGGTGTAGATTGTAGCACCATTATTGGGCATGTACAAGTGTCAAATACACGTAAGTATCATGCATAATCATGTATCCCTTTTTTTTTTTTTTTTTTTTTTTTTTTTTTTTGGGAACGGAGGTGTTTTTTTTTTTATACTATATAGAATACAAAATACAATGCCTCATTACAGCAAGAGAACTACTACAGGAGTAGACTCAACATCTTCATTCCCTTAACTGCAGAAGCTTATTAGAAGCTCTAATAGCAGATCTACATTAAGGCGCAAAAATATCTCTCCACATCTGAACCAGAAGCTGCAAGATGATCAAGAAGAGCTAATGGCTCTCGAAATAACTCCTCTTGTTCTGAGAAACACACAAATAACTTGAATTGCTGAAATAATACGAAGATGTGCGACCTGAGATTATAAGGCAGCAGCCAAATATAACACAAACAGGCATATTAGTACCTGAGGAAGCACATGCACAAACTTGGTAGTATCTGACATAGCATGCTAATTCCATATGGAAAGACAAGATACTTTGGCATCAGTACTAAAGTTACACCCAAACTTCAGTATTTGAGTGCACAAGCTCAGACTTGGCAGTATCTGGCATGGCATGCTAATTCCATATGGAAAGCCAAGGTACTTCGGCATCAGTACCAAAGTTTCACACAAACTTCAGAATTTGTGTGGCTTATCAAGCTTTGCAGTGCATAAAAAGCAACCTGAGTGCTTCTGTGCTCAATCTGGCTACTGCTATATATATGTTATCCCTCCCTCTTCAATATAAGCCAACAATTCTGATTAACTGCACAATTTCCCAAAGCAAACTGAATCTTTCTTATCTTCTATAACAGAAACTGGATCTTCCTGCTAGCAAGGAAGAGTGAAGGGAAAACGGCATAACTAAAATTCTTATCAAGAAATATCTATCAGACCATTTTCACTGCAAGAATTATATATTCTAATGCATCTTTCCATTACCTGGATCTGACTGAGAAACTTCTTCTCCTCTTCACCTTATAGGCCAGTGTCCCATTTGCCCTTTCAGCGTGACCATAACCAAGAAAGGAAAACGGACATAATGCAAGCATCAAAGAGAAGAACCACGTTTGTGGTTACCTGTTACAACAAACCAAGACTCAGATTGTGCCGCCAGAAAGAAGAAAGAATGTGCATCCAAAGCAGATCTTGAATCCCTTATTTCTCGAAACTAAGAATTCTGTCATGCCCTGCTAGCCTTACGCAGAAGAATCTTCATCACTGGAGCAGTGGCAGTGCCGGATTGTGGGAGAGAAGGGCGGTCTCTCTCCCACGGCCGCCCTAGCCGCTAACGATGGCGCAGACGCCAAGAACCATTTTTCAATCTAATCATGTATCTTAATTTAAGTAGGTGAAAGTATTCGTGCTTGAGCAAATTAGCTATGCTTGAAATTCTCAAAATTGTGTTATTCTGTCCAATTAATTAAATCCCGCTTTATTGGTATAATACTTCGTATAATACTTCAGCATTATTGGATCTGCAGCTATAAACTCTTTCACCTTGCTTTCACTTCTCACCCACGAATTTAGTAAACTGCTCCTCCTCACCTTGCGTGTTCTGTGTTCCGTATTCCTTTCTCCGTGCTCCTTGTTCCTTGCTTCATGTCCTTTCTTTGTGTTCCTTGCTCCCTGCTCCGTGTTCCTTGCTCCTTGCTCCTTGTTCCTTGCTCCGTGTTCGGTGTTCCTTGCTCCTTGTTTGCTTTTGCAAATGATTAATCTCTGACGCAATCCTCCCTGGGCTACTCCAGAAAGCTTGCAAGCATGCCCCAGGCATTCTTTGTGGCCGACTTAAGATGAATGGTTTGACCATTTCTTGGAGTGGAGGTTGCACCATAGTCCCACCAAAGAGCTTGCAAGGGAGTTGATCAACTTTATTCTCGAGCGATTTCCTTGTGGTCATGAACCACTGATGGAAATCCATCTGAATGCTGGAGGAGACTTACATTAGTGGGAATTCTTGAACCCCCTCCTCATCTGGACGAGATGCTACACCAGTTGAGGGTTGTGCTTTCTTCTGGTTATTATGCACATTCTTTGGATCAATACATACCAGAGGTCATTCATGAAATTAGTAAGGGACAGATGTATGGCCTTATTAACAAGTACTACGAGTACAACAACTTTGTGGAGTTGGGTCCGCTCTTCTTCCGTGACATTCATTATGTGGAATTACTTTTTATATTGTCTAGGTACCCCATCTGGTGGGATACAGCAGGCTGGGATACACGTGAGCTCTGGGTTCCTAACCCAGCTGGGTGGGTTAGACCTCGCAGGGGAAGGGGCTGACCATACTACCATGGTCTCCAGTAACCTTTGTTATCTATCATACATATTGTGTTTAGAAGTTGATGTATGATACTGTGTTAATATGTTTTCTAAATATTCATATAGTGTACACAACATATGTATGATACACGGGTACTGTACATGTGTATACAACCCCTGCATAAGGTCTACAATAAAAAAATTCCAGTTTACTAAAATTTTTTCCATTATAATGAAATTGTGCTTATTTGGCCTGAATTCTGCATGTTCTACTGCTTGTTTCTGATTTATTTCCACCCATTCTGTAGTCCTTATTTCTATCACTTTGATGTACCACTTGGCCATTCCACTACACATCATAATTGTTCTGTTATTGCGTGGATTAAGCAGATCACCACCTTTAAGTAGTGAAATTACCTTGTTACATTGCCAGCTAGCGAGGAGTCCGTCCTTGAGCACGGAGTTGAATATCCTTGATACTACTAGCAATGGATTTTGACCTCCTGCTTTAAAGATGTTTGTTGAATCCGGTGCCGTATTGTTGTTTAGTTGGTACACTGCTCTTTCTACTTCATTGGGTGTGAACCTCTTCTCAATGTTACCCTTTGGAACAGTTATCTATTCTGCCTTTGCCCAGTATAGTTTGTTTAAGTGACCCTCTCGTTGTGCCCCTCCACCCAGGTGTGGGTGGATGGCTGTCCCTTTATGGAAGCTACCTGGTTGATCCTGCCAGTAGTCATATGCTTGTCTCAAAGATTAAGCCATGCATGTGTAAGTATAAGCTACCTTGTACTGTGAAACTGCGAATGGCTCATTAAATCAGTTATAGTTTATTTGATGGTATCTTACTACTCGGATAACCGTAGTAATTCTAGAGCTAATACGTGCACCAAGTCCCGACCCATGGAAGGGATGCATTTATCAGATAAAAGGCCGATGCAGGCTTGCCTGCTCACGCATATTCTTTGATCTGCTATTTTGATACCTTTTTGCTTCTTCTTCAACACCTTCCAAAAGTCCCTTGGGTGTTTCTTTATCTGGTATACTTTTCTTTCCTATTGTTTCCATATAAATATCTACTTCTTTCTTTTTATTATTAGCTTCGTATAGTTCCTAGTATCTCTCCATCCCTTTCCATAGCTTTGCCTTCTTCCATGCCCTCATATACTCCTAATTATACCATCTTGCCCTTCTTATTCTGACCTTTTGATTCTGTTCCTTTTAGTGTCGGCCATATATTAGTGTGCATGCCCCTGTTAATATCTCATTCAACATCTTCCCAATTTTCGTAGAATCTCTGCCTTGTCAGTCAGCCTCAGTTACCATGGTATCTACTAGTCCTTTGAACTCTTCCATCTTGCTTGGGTCAAGTTTGTACTGCACTTGACAATCCTCTTCTTGTTCTATTGCCTCAGTACTTGGATCTTGACCGTAATTCTAATCGGCTTGTGTGTCTTTCTTGTCCCTACCAGCCATTCCAGTAATTTGATGTCCTTGATCCTGTTTGTCAATTGCGGGGCTAAAGACAGAATCCACTATACTTTTCTCTGCATACGTTTGACATGTGAATCCTCCCGACGCGCTCCATTTCTTAACCCCGTTTGCTATTATCATTTCTGCCTTTGTGCATATGTCAACTAGCATCATTCCTATTTATCTGTTTTCAGGCCATCGACTGAAATGTGTTCAAAGCTCAGCTCCTGAACAATCCCTTCACTTAATTCTGTTGGTGTTATTAATTTAGATTCTCTCTCTCTTGTTCTCGCATGGAAATCTCCAACATATACAACTATATACCTTTACTTTCCCAAGTATTCATAGTTTTCCCAATTTGAATGAACCGTTGTATATCCAAATTTGTTTACGCATATGCCACCATTATAAATTATAAACAGGTTTTCTTTAGTGATCGTAGTTAGTCCCCTTCTGTCCCTGTTTCTACTATCTAAAATCATGCTTTTTAGTACATAACCTGCAACTCTTGTTGTAGCTCTTCCCTTTATCTCTTTTTTTCCATGTCGACATGCGGAATTCAACGCCATAGAAGCTAAGCATGCTCATGCGATATCCAATAGGAGCTGACGTGTATAAACTCAAGAGATATTAATTCGGCATTTGTGCTTGCATGACATGCATAGAGTTCTCTAGGAACTTCTATGTAAATATTCCAGTCGTTCTTGCATCTGCCCCCTTTAACATTCTTTGGAATAAGGACAACAATATTTTAGCGTTTAACAATGGTTTTAACCAACAATGGGAAAAACCATTATACCATAATCATTATATGAGGCAGCTATTGGGGATGCACCTTAAAAGCAAATGTGAGCAATAGTACAAAAAGACTTACATCTCTAATGAGGCATTCATTCATTCATTCATTCTAATGCAGCATTCTAGTTGCCTGCCAAACCCCAACAATAAATAACTGTTTTTCATTTGCCCAAACTTGAATTAATAAACACACACCAAAAGGAGCAGGTGTTACATATGATTTTATATGGTTTTGACAGGTATAAGTATGCCAAAATCGTATAATGATGATGTCAAAAATATGGCTTTGGATTTTCAAATGTCTTGTGGTTTGTTATTTTTTATAGGTTCTTTTTATGAACTAAGGGATTCTACTTTTGTGGGATTTTCATGCAGCAGGGTAGGGCGACGTGGCCATGGTGGAGGGATCTTTTGGAGGGCAATGATGGCAGCATGAAAGAAGAGCTAGATGAAAGAAGAGCATCACTTCTTCGTGGTGGGTGTGCCGAGGATCCAAAGTGACCCCGCCAAACAAAAGCTCAACGAGTGTGTTGGTTGGAGAGCCGTGTGATGTGCAACCACCTCTCACAGTTTGGAGAGCACTCGAAAGCCTTCTTTCATGAAGAGCTGGATGAAAGAAGAGCATTAAAGAAGAGCAACGATGGCTTGTTGCTTGAGACTGGAGACTTCAGACTGGAGGCTTGTTGCTAATCATTTCTTCTATACTAATTATTGTCAGGGTTGTGGATCATTTTTTGTCCTTCAGCATTCTTGTTTGATCTTAATTTTTCTGTATCAGTTCAAAGTCATGACGATCATTTGTATTCATTGATGAACAGTCTTGCCATAGCATGCTCGAAGATCTTATGCAAGTTGACCAGCAGACATACTTCTTATAAATTTCTCTTTCCTTGTCAGTCTTTGCTTCTTTACAAAGACTAGCATATACGTCTTTGAACTCTGCTTGTGGCTAAAGCTTCTTCGATCTTGTTGATAAACTCACTAGCCAAGATCAAAATGGCATTATAGTGCACTCTCATTTCAAAGGTCGTCAAGATAGTGCGTCCACAACCACGTTTGACTTGCCTGGTTTATAGGTTATCTCGAAGTCATACTCTTCAAGAAATTCCATTCAACACCTTTGCCTCAAATTGAGGAGTGGTTGCGTGAAGATATATTGGAGGCTTTGGTGGACTGTATCCCACTGAAATCGCCTACCAACAAATAATGCATCCATATATGTAAAGCTCTTACGACCCTTAGACATTCTTGATCATGGGTTGGATGATGTTGCTCGATGTTGTTTATCTTCTTGGAGTCCTATGCCATTACTCTTCCTTCTTGCATCCATTACGCCAAGCTTATTCTTATTTGGATCTGGTACGGTGAGCACTGGCGCTGTAGTCAAGGAGCTTCTCAAAGAAGTTGGGGCATTCTCTAGCGAATGTGCAACTCGGTATTTTTATTTTCTTATGCTTAATGAGATCTGACAAAGGGACTGCCCACTTAGCAATATCTTTTACAAACTTATAGTAACCCACAGGCCTAGAAAGGTTCTCATTTCGAGGAAGTTCTTTGGTGTTGGCCAATCTACTATGCCTTCAATCTTTACTGCATCAATGGAGATTCCCTTCAATGTGACAGTGTGCTTCAAGTATTCCACCCTACTTGTCGCAAAATAGCCCTTTGAGACACTTTTCTAATACACTTCTCAAATAACCCATGCATTCTTCCATGGACTTATTGTAGATTAGAATGTCATTGAAGAAGATGATAACAAATTCGTCCAAAAAGTTGCTGGAGACATCATTCGTTAGTCGTATAAATGTTGCCAAAGCATTAATCCAAAAGGCATCATTGTAATCTCATAGTGACTACACCGCATTCTAAAAGCGGTCTTATAGATGGTTTCCTCCTTGATCCTTATTTGATGATGCCTGAATCTTAGGGATCTTGGAGAATACATTAGCTCCGCTAGTCCATCAAATCATCTACCCTTGATTTGCCCTTGGCAAGGCATACTTGTTCTTTATCATCTGCATGTTAAGCTGTCGATGGTCGATCACATCCTTAGATTTCCATCTTTCCTCTTTACGGAGAGAATATTTGCCTTGAAGGGTGACTCGTTAGGCCGAATGAATCTATGCTCAAGCACCTCCTTCAACCGCTTCTTGATCTCCGCTAGCTCGGGAGAGATTATTCTATAAGGAGCCTTGTTGATCGGCTTACATCTGGTGCAATAGTAGTTTCACACTCTTCTTTAAAGCGCAGAAACTCTCGGATTTCATCCAAAATTATATCATGGAACTCCTTGATTAGCTTTGCAATTGGCCTAGTAACTGTTCTGACGTAGCATTTTTCTTTATATTATTGCTGTCGAGGTCGATGGCTTCCAGTTTGAGAATGTACTCAACCTCATCCCTCATGATGCACTTAAATAACTGCTTTACTAACATGCACTGCATTATGGAAGCAATTCTTTTATCTTTGACAATGAAGCCCTTGCCATTCAAAGCCATAATCAAAATTTCATGCTTCAGTCGATCATTGCTTTAGCTAGCTTCAACCAACTATAAGGTCATACTTTCCAATATCCATGACTTCTGTGTCCATGCTCAAATCGGTTCTATTCAAGGCGATGTCGAAATTTACTCTTCTTCGTTTGGGATGGCAGATTGCCCTACTTGCTATATTGATTGGTCTCGACTTAAACTTAAGAAACTTCCTCTTAGAGATGTCTACCATCTAGGAGATGCAAAGCTACGGGCTAATGAATTGTTTATAATAATTCTATGGCCACATGTTTCCGTCATCATGACATTTCCTTTGTTCACAAAAGACGATGCAATTAAATAATTACTTTAGAAATTCTCCCTTTCTTGATTATTACCTTCTTGAAATAGTCACACCTTTGAGTGGATGCCATCTAATAAGTTGGCCGGACTTGTTAGATTGCTTCTCTTCATTGGATCAGATTATTTTTATATTATGGAGTTATTTATATTATACATGGTCGATGATTATCCTAGTACTGAATCCGGTGGTCTAACTCACGAAACGGTTCCAATATGTTGGATATTTGTCAATAATTGTGTATAATTTTAGTTACTCCATACATTTTCTTCCCAATCCTTGAAGCTTGGCTCAATTCTTGGGGCAATCCTTTCATAAAAAGAATCTACTTGGAATTGCTTCCCAATCCCATCATGGATATTATCATCCATCAGTCTAACATATTCGACTATCTAACCATGGGTATCTTAGCTTGCTAAAAGCTTGTCCACTCTTAATCGTTGGAATAGCAAGATGGAGAATCTGGTCTCTGGAGTTGTTGCAAAATCATTCATGTGCTTTGATTTTTTTATTTGTGCTCCTCCTCAATATTGATGTTGACTTTCTTTATTAGGGGTATCTATACTAGCGGACTTGATGGCGTAGTTGACGACGTAACGTCTTGATGTCTCATCCTAAAAGCTTGACGGTAACGTTCTCCACTCTATAGAATCTTCCATGTTGAATCATCCTTCTTCGAAGTAGGAAAATTTAAGAATGATTTTTCTAACTCCTGGTTCGATACCATTGTGCTAACTCTGTGGATCTCCTTAGGCAGTCCCATGTTGCTGGTATAAGACTGAGGATAATGTCAAGTGTTTCATCGCTTCGAACTGCTCGATCTCTCCTCCTTCTTAAGAGTTAAGTCTATTCGCATCCATGTGCAGGCCTATAACCTTACAGTAATCAATTTTTAGTACTGCTTTGTTCCCCCATGCTGCTTCTTCTTGTCTGCTTGACGTCCATCTCTCTAAGAAAGAAGGTCATCATAATTTTTTGCAAGGAAACAATTATATGGATGAAGCGATTATGCCTTTAGTAGTGCCAACCTTACAAGTATTTCTACAACAAATTAGTTGAGTTTTTCTATTTATTTTTGGACAATTTTCAATGACTACTTTCTAGATAATGTATATATAAAGTAATTCTTAGGAACCATCTATGTTACTAGGTAGGGGAGGGTGCCCTTCTTTCACCCGCTCCCCTTCAATGGCCCACTTTTTGCCCCTTAATAGCCCACTTTTTACCTTTTGATAGCTCGCTTTTGCCCTTCAATAGCCCACCTTTGTCCTTTAATAGCCCACCTTAAGAACTACTAAAAATTGAGCTAAATGCATGGTGTATTGATGGGCACTTGTGGTCCAATGAAGGTCAATTGTGAGTATTTAATTATTTATTGAAGGGCTTTTGGTGGTCCATTGAAGGGCAATTAGGGGTCTATTGGCGTCAAAATTACCACAACTTAAAATCTTTATAGCAACCTTTCAATCTGTCGAAACGACTCGTGTGCTTAATATCAATTGAAAGCTAAACTTTGAAATTTCATAATGTTATTTCAAATTAGGAGATTCAAGAAAAAAAAAACATCTTAATAAAGTTTTTTCGCTTAAGTGGGCGGTTTATGGGCACCCTCTCCTAATTTAACATGACAAAAAAGTACGTTTGACCACAATATGATATTTGGATTGCTATTTCTATCTGTGTTGATGACGTGATGCCATATGGCATTCCCCTCCATTGCAGGATGGTATTTGGGTCTATCATTCTGCATTTTCGATTTCCAGACGGCCAACAATGAGCAAAGCAAGTCTGCCCTTTCCTTTTTTGTGTTTCTTTCGATAGGGCTATAGCTTGAATCCGGCTTTGTTACGTCATCTTATAGCTTGTTTACTATGGCTTGTAGCTATAAGCAAGTTTGAAAATGACTTGTAGCTATGGCTTACTTACAAGGGATGAGTTTTAAAGCTCGCCATAGCATCAGAAGGTTTCCAGCATGACATTATGCCTCAGACTGCATCATACATGATTCTGAACTCATTGCTTTGAAATTCCAAAGTTCTCGCTAGAAAACAAGGGAAACAGAAATGCCAAAAATAAAGAACGGCCAGAGAAAACAAAGATTGCTAAAAATCTGTCACAAGAATAGAACTTTGCCGCCTCCTCTTCTACTTTCCGAGTTCTTCATCTATTGCTACTAGTTGTGAACCAAAGTAGGAGCGCCAAACCTAAAGCACCACAATAAAGCAACCAGAGTAGGACCTCCGAACAAAGCAAAAACCCTTTGATTTGTTGCACAAAAATTCCAAAGCAAGGGCCTGCCAGTCATAATACAGCATAGCAGTGCCTTAGCTGCCAAAATAGCTCCCCTAATACTATTCATTATTTTCCATTCATTATTTTCCATTCCTTATCGGGTTTTTTCTCATCTTAGATTTTTGACCATTGATCTTTGGAATATTCTCTGTTCTGTGCCAAATCAAAGGCCATTAAATTTTTTGCCAATAATTCGTCCACCACTTCCAATGGTCGAAACGCCACAAATAGTTAGAGGATTAAAAAAAAAACCAAGGCGAAGACGTGCCTCTGCTGGCATCGCATCCGGAACTAGCATGAACCCGGAGCCAAGGCCATGAGACTCCGCCATAAGATTCGAAGCTTCAGGCCCAATCCAGCTGATTCCAAAAGGCCCAAAGGAAAAAAAACTCCCAATCTGGCCGTAACATTCGAAGCTGCAGGCCCAATCCAGAGGCCCAAAGAAGAAAAACTCGGAATCTGACCGTAAGATTCGAAGCTCCAGACCCAATCCGCCAAGACGGAAGAAGGAAAACCCAAACACTGACTCAAGAAGAACGAAAATCCAAACACTGAGCAAATGCAAAACTGGCATGCCGAAAGATATGCCGGAGCCTTTCGCCATTTGTTGCACAACCGACAATTGCTAAGCAACCCAAATTTAATCATGATGGACTTCGAGCCATCTTGGGCTGGAATGCCCTGTCATTTACAAGCAAGCACTATCATTCAGAAGCAAGCTGAAGCAAGCACCGGTGGAAGCCGGAAAACCCCCCGCCGCCTAAAACCCTGGTTCCCCACCCCCCGCCTCCTCGCCTCGCCCCACTGAAATCCCGACAAATAAACATGTTCTTATCCTTCCATCCTCATACCATGCAAATCGACACCAAAATATTCACATCCCAGAGCCGATTTCGGATTCCTATTTTGACTGGCCAGCAAGCAGCTCAAATCACTCAAAATATACACTCTTGACTACGATTTCGCATACATACGCCCCCAAAATCTAGGCAAAACCATGCATGAGATACCCTCCCCAAATACCAAACGAAATAATTAGAACATTATAGCTCCCATAATACTATATTCTAATACTATATTGTGGCTTCGAGTCATTTGGTCCCGCATTGCGGCGCAGCCTGTTCCCTACTAACGGTTCCCCACTAATGACAGGTGCGGGGCCCACCGGACCACCTACGACAAATAAACCTGTTGTACTTTGACCTTGATCACCAAAAAATCCCTTAAGTATAGAGCTGCTTTAACGGATAGTCCATGCATTGTGAGTAACTCCAAGATATCGACTATGGATTTATATTTCACGCGGCCGTACCGTCGGATCCTTGAAAGTTCTAGAAACTTCTAGAAGGTCCTAGAATCTAATATAATAAAGAAATAGTGTCCGTGAGTGAGTTAGTGAGTTAGTGAGTAACTCCAAGGGAGACGCCATGGACATGATAGGAAGCCACGCGAAGCATTGGGGTACCAAGGAACATCGCTGAAAGTTCTAGAGGAGGTGCCACGTGGCGCGCTCTCGGCCGTCAGATCCTTGAAAGTTCTAGAAGCTTCTAGAAGGTTCTAGCTTCTACGGTGCTCTGGAGGCTTCTGGAATCTTCCAGGAATTTCTATAACATTCTAGAAACTCTGTAACATTCTAGAGGCTCCTAGAAACTCTGTAACATTCTAGAGGCTCCTAGAATCTTCTAGAGGCTTCTAGAATTAGTGTCCGTGAGTGAGTTAGTGAGTGAGTGAGTAACTCCACCCCCATCGACGGTGAAGGAGGCGCCACGTGGCTTGATCTCGGCCGTCCGTGGGCCTTGGCCTCTCAAAAGCTCCCAAGTTTGGTGGACAAAATTTTTTTGGTTTACCACGGACTCGAACCCTGGACATTGCCCCCCAAACCCCCCACCCTTACCACTAGACCAAGCATTGGTTTCTTACAAAAAATGGAAGTTCACACATAGTTAAGGGTGAGGGCCAAATAATTCAGGGATGTTCTAGGATGTTCTAGAATGTTCTAGGTGGCTCTAGAAGCTTCTAGAATGTCCTAGAATCTTCTAGAATGTCCTAGAATCTTCTAGAATGTCTAAAAATAGAAGTTTTTTAAAACTTTGCAAATGGTCAAAATAGAATGTTGTGGAATGTTTTAGATGCTCACGGATAAGCACCTCAGTCTAAAAATAGAAAGTACCATGGTCAAAAATAGAAAGTTGTCTAAAAGTTTGTAGGAACTCAAAATAGAATGTTCTGGAATGTTCCAGGTGCTCATGGGCAAGCACCTCAGTCTAAAAATAGAAAGTTTCAGTCTAAAAATAGAAAGTTTTTTGAAACTTTGTAAATGCTGAAAATAGAATGTTATAGAATAAAGCTAGAGAGAGAAGAGAAAAAGACAGAGGGGGAGAGAGAGGAGAGAGGAGAGAGAAGAGAGAGGAGAGAGAGGGGAAAGAAGAGAGAGGAGAGAGAAGATAGACAGCGGAAGAGGGGAGAGAAAAGAGAGAGAGAGAGAGAGGAAAGAAGAGAGAGGAGAGAGAAAGGGGAAAGAAAGAGAAAAGAGAGGAGAGAGAGAGAGGAGAGCAGAGATAGGAGAGAGAAGAGAGAGAATAGAGAGAGGAGAGATGGAGATAGGGCACATGGGTGGGCCCAAATTTCAAACATTATCGATTTGAGGAATAAATTCCGAAGTTAAGACTTTGCAAAATGCTCAAAAACAGAATGAAGAGTAAGAAATCAAAACTCATGGTAAACACCTCAATCCAAAATAGAAAGTTTTTTAGAAATTTTGTAAATGCTCAAAATAGAATGTTCCTAATGTTGCGGATACTCAAAGGTAAGTACCTCGGGTCTAAAAATAGAAACTTTTAGTCTAAAAATAGAAAGTTTGCTTAAACTTTGTAAAAACTCAAATAGAATGTCCTAGAATGTTTGGATGCTCTAGGGTAAGCATGTCGAGGATCTAAAAATAGAAAGTATGGCGGTCTAAAAAGCAAAAAAGGTTTCTAAAACTTTGCAAACACTCAAAATAGAATGTTCTAGAGTGTTCTAGATGCTATAGGGCAACCACCTATGCTCTAGAAGCACCTCAGTCTAAAAGTAGAAAGTTTCTTGAAACCTTGCAAATACTCAAAATAGAATATTTTGGAGGTAATGCTTTGGAATTGGTAGTAAGTGTGATGGATATGATGGGTGTGTGTAAGCTTCACATGGGTGATACTTCAGAATTGACATACTTTAGAATTGGTAATAGAGGTAGTAGATGTGGCCTCATGGGCATGTGTGAGTATGTGTGAATAAAACCCGAAATACCATGGAATGCAGTGATGTGAGTAAGATCCTCATAGGTGATACTTTTGGCCGAGTAGTATTTTCTCATATAGCCATGCTTTTGAATTGGTTTAAATCGCATGTGTGAAAATGGAAGGGGAGAAATAGAGAGAGAGGAGAGAGATAGGAGAGAGAGAAGGAAAAAGAGGAGAAAGAAGAAATTAAAGGGAGAGAGAGAACAAAGGCCCGGAGAGAGAAGACAAGAAGAGGGGGAAGACAAGAACAGAGAAACTAGAGAGAGAGAGATGAGGGAAGAGAGAGGAGAGAAAAGGGAGAAGAGAGAGAAAGAGAGAAGGAGAGAAGAAGGAACTCTTGAAACTCCTCCCAGGAAGAAGAAGAGAGAGAGGATAATCCTCCAAATCCTGGAGAGAGAAAAAGAGACATGAGAGGGAAGAGAGGAGAGAGAGAGAGTAGCAGTCTTCATCCCTCCAGAAGAGAGATATGGGAGAGAGAGAGGGGAAAGAGGAGAGAGGAAAGAGAAGAGGGAGTTCAGACTCCACGGAGGGGATGGGGGAGAGAAGCAGAGAGGAGAGAGAAGAGAGAAATGAAAGAGGAGAGAGAGAGGGAAAAGAAGAGAGAGAGCGACTTTGAGAAGGGAGAAAGAGACAAAGAGAGAGGAGAGAAGAAGAGGGAGAGAAAAGAGATAGGAGAGAGAAGAAAGAGAAGAAAGACCTAGGTTATGGCCATAACAGTTTCCAAATGGGGATAACAGCCGAGGGAGTTTAAGAGGTTGGGATTTAACCTACTGCTAAATGCTATATTCTAATACTATATTGTGGCTTCGAGTCATTTGGTCCCGCATTGCGGCGCAGCCTGTTCCCTACTAACGGTTCCCCACTAATGACAGGTGCGGGGCCCACCGGACCACCTACGACAAATAAACCTGTTGTACTTTGACCTTGATCACCAAAAAATCCCTTAAGTATAGAGCTAAGCTTAACAGATACTAATTTACTATCTAACACAACTTTTGAGCAATGAACTGTTGGAATGGCTTTGCACGCCAATTTTTCGTGCTCAAACAGGGCTCATTCAAATGCCCTTTAACGGCTTGCATAATACAGTGTACCAAGAACGCCAATAGAGCTGGACCAATATAGCCCATCTGCGAGAAGTATCGTTCGCATGCACCCAACCTTTATAAACTAATTTGTTTTTCACATGATCGAGTACTTTCATTTATGCGGAAGAAACAATTTTTCATTTCAAACAAACTTTCGTAATGATGACCATTGAGGTCACCACATGGATAATTGCTTATAAATTGCAATATACAACACGTGCCGTTATAAACTGGTGAAAAGATGGCTATACAATATTTTGTCAAAAAACTGAGCAACTGCAACAATTACTTGGGCTGCATTGGAGGACCACTCTGAAACTTACAGTTCTATCTTTCTGATGCATTTGTCTTCTGCAGATGTTGCAACAGTGGTTTCCTCTAAGGGTGAGCACCTCTTCGAAAAGAAATTAGTAATGGGCTTCATATTCAAGGGGGTCTTGTTCATTGCTGAAAAGGAATGGTGCTACCATCAATTTGAAGTGTTAAAGGGAAAAATAGGATGGAAGGATTTTATGAGAGAGCATACCTGTTGCAGGCACTTTGATCTCGAACTTCTTTATGATGTCATTCTTAACCTAAAATCACGGTATATTTACTCCAAAATCATGCCATAAAACAAAAAATTTCGGTTTGATATTTACCTTCCAATGACCATCAACATAATCACACATTTCTCGAATTTTGGTTTCTATTTGAGATTTTGAATAAGCCGAAAACTTTTTTGCAGCAGCATCAGTTAATTTTTTAATCCCTTGCGATGACATTGATAATATGAATGTTGCCTATGCCAAACAAAGAAAGAATGTTATTAGAAATTTGATGCAAAATAATTCAAAATCTAGATATTACAAATAACCATACCAGCTCTGAAATTGCAGAATCAGGAAACGTAGGGACACCTTTTTTTGCCTTCTTAGAACCATCATTTTCTTCTTCACCCTTTCCATCCAATTTTGGGGGCTCAATTGGAATGTCTTTTGTGAACACTTGAATGGTTAAAGCATGGAGGCATAACTCTTGTGTCTTACTTTGTGGCTTCTTAAGATTTGGACTGGAAGAACAACAAAAGTTCACAATAATGAACGGCTTATTATCACGCAAAGCCTGTTCTGTTGCTTTATGGAGTAATCTCTGTCCTCTGTTAAAATTCCGTAGATGCTCATCCATTACACTCTTTGTTTTAAAGGGATCTAAGTCTGGACAAGTTGCAGGATCTGAAATGTCTTCCTCCAATTCTATTTCAGGATCCTCTTTTACTACTTCAATTCCCTGCAACAATGTTACTAAAAATATTATTCTCCAACAATTTGCAGGAATGCCCAAAGACATTAAAACTAATAACCTCATTTTCTGATAGATAACCGTCAGGAACAACAAATCCATCAGCACTATCTTCATCCTCCTCCACTGCTTCAGTTTTATCTTCCTCTTCATCTTTGTCACAGTCAGACAGACTTTCCCCAGGTTCCTCCTGCACAAGTTGAACCAAAGGTCAAAAACATCAGTGATTGGAACACCTCCATCTATCCTTAAACATAACTTACCTCTTCCCATTCTTCGTCACTGTCAACATCATAGTCTAATAACGGATCTTCCACAAAAGGGTGTCGAGGGCCAATCGCTTGACTGCAATATTCAAAGAATAAGCTCAAGGCAAGCTACCATACCTGTCCCAATCGCAACCTATTAAAGTTACTTACCTGGTTTTCGAAAAAGTTCCATAATAAGCTGGTCGATGACTCCCATCAAATTGTAACAGTTTCTTCCTTTTGCCACGAAGCAACAAATACCTGCTTGAGTTTTGTGAATTCCCAGCAACATCTTGGTTTTCCTGATTCCACTCCTCCAATTTCAGAAGTTCTATATCTTCTTCATTTTCATCATCTAATGGACAATGTTTGCTACATTGGTCCATCTTACTTTGACTTGTTGAAGGAGTGGCAGTGCTGCAACTTTCTCCACCTGGTCCATTTAGCTTAAGCTCTTTAACTATCTTAACTTTGGGATGACGGCGGACACCCCATCTTAGTGGTGTTTTAGACATATGGTCCTTCCTAACATTTTTCCATGTGGCCTTGTGCTTCCTGCAGTCCATTCCACAGGCAAACAGACTAAGCACTTTGTACATGCTAAACCCAAATCGATAAGATATTTACCCCAATATTTCCAAGCTGCTGAGCACAGATTCTGTCGACAGCTCTTGATCGATTGCAAGCATAACTTCCTGTGAAGCTTGTACATACGAGAAGTTTTTCTTATATTCTTGGGACCAGCGAGGACTCTTCTCCTCAGTTTTAGATGTTGAAGGGGGACTGCATTGTTCCTTTTTTGCTTGAAGGAATTTATCCATAATAGTAGCTTGCTTTTGCAAGGACATCTGCTTCTTGCGATCTGCTTCTTCTTTCTCTCGTCTTTTTTGCTCCTTTTCAATCTCTTTTAGTTCCTTTTCCTGGACAACAGTTGGACAAAACAAAAGAATTTAATGACATAAACGATGCATTTTCAGCAAGAACCTGCATTGTGTCACAGAAACCATTAAATGCCTTATAACTGTTTTATTATCAAATAAACCTAAGTATTGCAATCTACATCAATGTTTCCCCTATGCTATTGGAATCGTGCAAAAAAAAACCTAAGATTTGCACAAGCATTATATTGCAATTAAAAACTAGGGTTCTTAGTAAACATAATGTGTAAACGAGAATGCAAAAACCTACTTGACGTGTTGCTTCTTTCTGGAGCCTCATTTGTTCTTTCTTTGCCTCCTTTTCAGCCCTTTTAGCCTCTTTTTCTGCTTTTTCTTTCTCTTTCTCCTAGAGAAGGAATAGTTGACATGTATAGAAGCGTAGAAAAATGTCTCGAACGAGATTGCAATTATTTTTGAGCTCTCAGTTGATCTCTCAAAGCCTGCTTTTCAGCCCTCTCTCTTTCCTTTTCCTGCAAAAGTAATCTGAAGCAGAATAAGTATGGGATAAGTATGGGCGGAATAAGTACGGGAATAAGTTATGTTACTCGGCGTTGTGCCTCCTTCTGGGCTCGAAGCTCGTTGATGCCCTTGGGCTGTTGCTCCAAATCCAAACGGCACCGCTTGCTATCATTCTGAGTATGCCCGTCACATAATCCTTCTGAATCCCCATTTCGTTCTTCCATTTCTTCCTTATCATTCAAACTAACAACATTTACATTGGTATTAGCTTGCAAATCCTAATCATTTGAGCAATGCAATGTTCTGATCGTACACCTAATAAAACCCATCAGAACCCAACCATTACCTGGCAACAGTACGTTTCTTCCGCCCATTGCCGGAAGCCGAAATGCAAACAGCGTCATTTGATTGAGCAACGTCGGCAGAATGCGGAGCATCTAGATCCATGGGAAAGCGAATTTGCGAGGATTGAAAAGTTGGGGCACAGAAATAGAAAAGGGGAGGTGAAGGGGCCAGAGTTAGGGTGGGAAGATCGCCATAGCCAAGGAAGGTGAAGGATTTAGGGAAGAAGAGAGTTACGCGCTCTCATGCAGGGCGCGGGAAATGCTTAGCTCTTCATCCACCACAAGCTGCCGCCCTCTTAGCTTGGAAAAATGCCCATGCAATTTTTTTCTCTTTAAGCAAATGGAGGACACCGTTTTTGGTTTCCTATGGTGGCTTCATTAGGACCCGGCTCGGCGATTATGGCATATTCCCATCACATATGCCAAATCAAGGTGATGGGGAATGGAATAGGGAACCTTTTTCCAGTTTGGAAGAGGGGTCCCGCGACGGACTGGCGGGCCGTGGGACCCTTCCAACCTGGAAAGGAACCCTATTTCATTCTCCAACAAAACGGAAGTTGGGGAACCATTTTGTTGGAGCTCGGTTATGGCAAAAGAGAGTCTTAGGAAAACCATAAGACAAAATCGAGCTAGACATGAGCCCCAGCTGCATCGTCATAGCAAAAAAAGATCGTTCTGCTCATGAAAAGTCTTTCTGCTTTTCTATATTTTTATCCCAGTAAGAATCTTCATTCAAAATAGAAAAGATCAGTTGCGGGTTTCTTCTAGACATAGTTTGACAGGATCGGCGGCCTTGAAAACCTTTGTTGGTGGAGAAAGCTCTAGCTATGCCTTATGGGAGCTTTGGCTATGTCGTATAGCATTGATTGGAGCTCGAAGACGACGAACTGGAAAGAACAGGGGGAACATGGACGAATAGGGGAAGGAATGCGTAGAACATGGGAATGACCTCCGAAACCTGTAAAATCTATTGTTGCCAGAATGTTGAATCCAACTTCCATTTCGGATTGGAAAGGATGTCATTTGGCATCACCAGGTTAATCCTCAACCAAAAATGGTGACACGACTTCCATTTTTTATTTCTCACATCTCTGTAATCAAAAGCATGAACTATCAAATCAATTCAATTTGTAATAGGGTCATTTTGCTATAAGTTGCCATGGAACTCTGAAATATCTAGCATAATAACAAGGGTTTCTTTTGTATTTTGTACATTTTTTGCTATAGTTTCCATATGATTTGCGTTCTGCCCAAGGTTTACTAATCAATACATATAGAGTGTTTTTTTTATTTTTGGAGCGTCTTGGTATTTGTGCCAGGGAACGCCGCATGTAACGCTGCATGCGGCGTTCCCTTCAACTTGCAGCCCCCCCTCCGGCATCCAACTTCCCCCACCAGTTGACGAAATTAAAGTTTTGATTTTGAACAGCCCCGCCAGCATTCAATGGCAAAATTTAGAGTAAAACAGCATTTTGGTGGGTTGGTTTTCTACGAAACTATGCTCAGTTCATTTTTGTTGCGCCTCAAGCAGATCTGTGACCGGCTCAAGAGCGCACAAGCTAGGACAATCGGATGCATAAGGTGAGTGGAGCTGCAGGTGGATCGGATCTTGCATAAAAACTGAGTTCGTGATCTTTTTTCTCGGGTTTTATGATTGAAGTTGAAGTTATATCTTACCTTTATAGCCGAGGGAAGGAGCTGGGCGTTTGCTTGGAGGCTTGCTGCTCATCACGCTTGCTACATTCTGACTGATCAGTAGGTGTTTTCTTTGTGTAATGCATGCTTGAGATTGTAGTCTGATTGTTTTTCTCAGGTTTTACAGTTGAAGTTGGAGATATATCTTACCTCTCTAGCCGAGGAATGAGCTGGGCGCCAGCTTGGAGGCTTGCTGCTCATCAGGCTTGCTGCATTCTGAGTGATCAAGCAGGTGTTTTTTCTTTTTTCTTTTTTCTTTTTTGTAATGTTAAGTACATAGGAGATTGTGGTCCGATTTCTTCTTTATGCTCAAGCTTTACTACGTTTTTATATGCATGATTGTGCATACAAGTTTTGAAATACTAGTGGATCCATTGCACACCGCAGCACTATGAGTTGATTCTTCTTTTTACTTGGTTCTTTCTACTTGATGCTTTCTACTTGATGCTTTCTAGGGTGTGGTATGCTGCAGCTGACAATGAAGTGACTGTAATAAGTTAGATTGAAATTATTTAGTCTGTTGCTTTGGGAATACGAATATTCAGAGTAAATATAAAGTTTATTTCATTGCCTTTTCCTGGATCGGTTAGGTTAACCTGGTTGCTTTGGAAATATGAATAATCAGAGTAAATATAAGGTTCGTTTAGCTTCAACCATTCATCTTTTGAAAGACCTCAAATTTACACTAAATGTAATTGACGACTTGATGCACTAATTTGAAATTTTCTGTGGCTGCAAATCTATTTGCTGTAAGTTGCTTGTTTGGCTGCAAATCTGAGCAGTGCTAATCTGAGCAAATCTGAGCAGTTGAAAAACCGAGCAAATCTGAACACTTCTTTCAGAGAAAGTTACCTGATTCAAATATAAAGAGTGTTTCATTGCCTTTTCCTGGGTCAGTTAGGTTAATCCGATTGCTTTGAAAATATGAATAATCACAGTAAATATAAGTTTCGTTTAGCTTCAACCATTCATCTTTTGAAAAACCTCAAGTTTACACCAAATGTAATTGAAGAATTGATGCACCATTTTTGAAATTTTCTGTGGCTGCAAATCTATTAGTTGTAAGTTGGTTGTTTGGCTGCAAATCTGAGCAGTGCTAATCTGAGCAAATCTGAGCAGCTGCAAATCTGAACACTTGCATTATTCTTCTTTCAGAGAAAGTTGCATGATTCAAATATAAAGTTTGTTTCATTGCCTTTTCCTGGGTCAGTTAGGTTAATCCGGTTGCTTTGGAAATATGAATAATCAGAGTAAATATAAGGTTCATTTAACTTCAACCATTCATCTTTGAAAGATCTCAAATTTACACTAAATGTAATTGAAGACTTGATGCACCATTTTGAAATTTTCTGTGGCTGCAAATCTATTGGATGTAAGTTGGTTGTTTGGCTGCAAATCTGAGCAGTGCAAATCTGAGCAAATTTAAGCAAGTCTGAGCAAATCTGAGCAGCTGCAAATTTGAGCAAGGTTTTTATTAGTGCTAATTCTGCTGGTACCTTTCTTGAAATAATATTTCATATGTTCTAACACTTGCATTATTCTTCCTTCAGAGAAATTTACCTGATTCAAAATACCTGTGTGGAGAAAGTTATAGGTACATATGATCATTCTTTACATTATAGAAGAAGTTCCAGCAGTAGGGTATAATCTTCGCAATGCTAATTTCGAACCATAGAACGTATGGCATACAAAGAAGAGAATGGCTGATAACCTAATAGTTTTGATAAAGAATGTCTGAAGTGTCTTTTGCTGCATTATTCTTCTTTTAAAAAATTTTACCTGATTCCAAATACTTGCATACAAGAATTATATCATGTCTTGCTAATTGTATGCAGGCCCAAGGTTCACATATAGTTCGAATTCTTAACAGCCTATCTGTACTGAAGAACAATAGTGTCTACTTTTTTAAGGTAAAATCTTGTTCAGGTTTGTGTGGCTGTTTTCAAATCATTTCCATTTAACAATGAATGAGAGATATATGGAAGGATGAAATTCGATAGACCTGCATTTGTAAGCCCACGATGGCATGCCTTTATATGCTTGATTCTGCAAAATAATGAGCTTTAATGTGCTTAAAATCATTCACATGTCTACTGTTATGTCTGCGCATGCATAAAATGCAGACATGATATTTTCGTGGGCTTGCAGGAGATAATTGACTTGCATTCGTCATAACCAAAATAGACGTAGCTCGTTGGTCATTGGATTGCTCTTGCAAGGTTAGTTGACACTTGTGCTCTTATTTATTGTTTCATTTTGCAAAGGGTACGTCAATAAGGGTTTAGGGTAGAATGTCCAGTAGGTATGCTTTATATATTGAGTCAAAGGGTTGTTTGAGTCAAAGTAAAGTTGCCTATAATCTGTCCTCTACTACACACGTGTCCATGCCGTCCTTGCCTAAATTTGATCTATTTCATTTTCCTATTTCATGTAGATGGTGAAAATTTTGGTGCCATGGTATGCTTTTGGCGGCCATGTTGCTAAGTGTTTGATTCGGAACGAGGTGCACGTCAGTTGCATCTCCTTTGTTGTCAAAGCCTTGGGGTTGTGGTATGAGTGGCAACCTTGGAGGTCATGTCCAAAGTGTGTGCATGAGTTGACAAGTGTTGATGTCGAGAAGCTTATTATCAAGCTTGAGAACTTCAACAGCGAAAGTACTTTTACGCAAGTAAAGGATGTCAAACAAGTCAGTTGAAAAATGGGGTAGATGGTGTGGATAGGAACATGGATTGAGGGCTTAGGGATGCCGCATAGTGCTGGATTTTTTTGTATATAGGTAGCCCTTTTGAAGATGTGGTTGTAGCACCCTTTTTTTGTGATAAAAGTGTATCTCTTTAGAGTACTCTTATATTGTACTTTATCAATATTATGAGGTACATGCCTTATGTACCCTACCGATGTAATCCAACAATATGGTCAATGGATAAATAGCTTATCTATTAGTGGCAGTCCATTCTGTTTTTATTTATTTGAGGCTTTCCATCTCTTTTTTTTTTTCCTTTTTTTTTCTTCTTTTTCTTTTTTCCTTTATCTATATAATGACATACAGCAGCATAAGCAGTTGGGCAGTGTCATACTCCTTGGAGAGTTCAATGCATGCACCGGGGTAGAACAACCCATGAGATTTGATCCCTTGACTGATGAAATATTGCAGCTGCGTCCTGCAGAAAGAGCTTGGCCACGAACATTAGATGACAATCAGGTCACGCGCTATGGTAGACAGTTGTTTTTTGCTTTGTGGTATCTTTGACCTGGTAATCTGCAATGGACTGGCACAGTGGCCGTCCACCCGCAAAAGCATTTGTAGACAGGAAAACTAGGGGGGAGGTAGTGTGGTGGACTATGTGCTAGTGCCTGAGCAGGATATGCATGTCGTCAAGCACTTCTAGATGGGAACAACTAATAGGGATGAAGAGATCGACTCAGACCACTTACCACTTTACTTGAAGTTGGCTTGGCAGGTTGTGTGAACCCCCTGTGCAACAACTCCTCATATGCCTCAGTTGTGATTGGATTATGAACATGCAGGGGCTTATGCCCAAATGCTTATAGATGACCTGGCAGAAATTTTGCAATATCCTACACTAGAGCAACAGACAGGCCGGCTGACTGATGTGCTTAGGACTGCGCCAGAGATATGCTTTGGGATAAGCCGCCCGCGACAGACCTCCAGGAACACAACCTTCCCACGTAATCAATGGTTTGATGCAGAGTGCAAGGAATACAAATGCTGCCTCCGCCAAGTCAGAGACCCTGTTGTACGCCCACATGCAGTCAGACAGTACCGCGTCTTCCTTAAAGCTAAGCAAGCCAGGTACATTGGAGTGCATCAAAGGGAAATGTTTTACCTCCTGGAACGTCACCCCAGGACCTTCTGGCGAAGGGTTCTTAGAAAGCCAACAGCCCACAGGGAACATCACCCCCGAGTAGTGGAGGCAATACTTGCAACAGCTATACGACCTTCAGGTTGCACATGCAGCATTACCCCTGCAAGAAGGCCCAGTGCTGAAAATCACAGATTTGGATGTGGAACGAGGCCTACAGTGTCTTGCAAATGGGAAAGCCCCAGACTTGGATGGTATGCAGGCAGAATTGCTTAAGTGGGCAGGGTCGTCCATAGTACCAGTGCTGACCGCCTTGTTCAACAAGGCATTACAAGAAGGCTTCCCGCTGCAGTGGACCAATAGCAGGGTTGTTTCCATCTATAAGGCAGGTGACCCGCACTGCCCAGCCAATTACCGAACAATCATGGTCAATTCGGTGTTTGCAAAACTGCTTGCTGGGATTTTCGAACAGCAGTTGACGGGCTGGGCAGAGGCAGCAGAGATGCGGGCCCTCACCCAGGTAGGATTCAGACCCCGGCACTCAACCATTTACCATATCTTCACATTGCGAACTCTGGTTGAAGACAGCATGAACCGCCGTCAGGATCTATATTGTTGCTTCGTGGATTGCAAAGGCGTTTGACACTATGCCTCGGGAAAAACTATGGGCAAGATTGCGACAGCTGGGGTTTCCTCTAGATTTATAGAATGCAGTGTACAGGCTATATGAAAGATGCTCGGGTCGGTTGCAGCCGACAAGCCAATTATTTGATAGTAGTATCGGGGTTCGTTAGGGATGCCCTCTCTCCCCAACATTGTTTGGGCTTTACATTGATCAATTGGAGATCTGGCTTGCTGATAATGGGGGCAACGGACTCACCTTCTCTACCAGATCATCAGACAGTTAATATATGCTGATGATGTGAACCTCCTAGCTTACACACCAGCAGACATGCAACGACATCTCGATGCCCCGGACACATTCTGCCAAGTTGATATGTCGAGGGCAGAATGTGGAAGTAGCATCCACATACAAATATTTGGAAGTGGAGTTTCCTTCTACTATGCACTGGGACACATCCATATGGCTACGAGTGATGGCGGGCTGGAAGGCACTATATGCAATGCAAAACAATAGTCATAGAGCGGAGTTGTATGATTGGGCCCATCAGTCATGCCTGTTCAAGGTCTTAGTAGAGCCTGTCCTTTTATATGGGGTTAAAGTATGGGGCCCAGTAGTATCTCTCGTTACTTGGAATGACTTGGAGTAGGTGCAGAAAGCCTTCTTGGTACGAGCACTAGGGGTGAAGTCCACAGTCCCATATCAAATTCTACTGCAGGAGACATGATTCTTGCCTCTTCAAATGGCGGCCCTTGATCGGCACATTGTCTATTTTCAGAAGGTGGTTAATATGGACGATGCTCGTCTCCCTAAACTAGCTTATATCATGGCAATGGGGCCGCAGCGCCTCAAGGCCTGCTGGAGGAAAAAGAGAGCTCAATGGTTGGCTAGATGGAATGTGCAGGAACACAGGTGCATACATGTGCAAACAGAGGCAGATCGCCATAGCTTGAGGCAATATCTTGAGGCTTGCTTCCTCAGCAAGCTTTGGGATGCCAGTGCCTTTGAACAGGTCAAGACAGCACACTACCAGCGCCACATAAATCCCACATTAGAACGAGGCCCGCAATGCTACCTGCATACCCACTTGCCCATGAAAAGGTGCAAACTCATTGCCTCCATTCGCACTGGGGCACATCATCTTCGAATTGAGACGAGCAGATGGATTGGTGAGCCACGCCAGGACAGGCTCTGTCAATGCTGCCAAATGGGAGCCATTGAGGACGAATCTCATACCCTTCAAAGTTGCCCAGCATATGATCAAATCCGGACGCGCTATGCTGAGTTGGTCAGGCCTGGCCAGCCGCTACATGTGACATTGAGCATGATATCCGTACAAGTGCTGGGATCATACCTTCAGAGGATTATGGACATGCGAGACCAGCTATGTCCTCGGGCACACACTTGACATGTATATATAAATTTATTTCATGATGATGTATACTTGTACAGTTTGACAACATTCTTATTACTGCCACGGTTTTTCCCTCGAAAACCCTTCGGGGCGGGGGTTTTTTAACCCGGACTGTAATAAGTTTGCTGCGCTCCTTCTGGGTTTCATAGGTTGATTGGTCTCAGTGGACGATAAAAAATCATTCTTATTCTTTCTTTTCATTTTTTGTTTTTCCTTTTTTTTTTGTTTTTGTGATGTTTGACATTGCTAAAACATGAAGGTAGATGTCATTGTGTTCGTTGAGGTGAAAACAACCATTTGCGCTCCTTTCAATCAAAATTAATGAGTTTCAAAAGTACTCATTGTGGATCACAATGGTAACTAAGCTCAATTTTCATCTTTGGGGGGTTCTTTTATTGCTTTGCATTGCTATTTCTTCCACTACCTTTTTAGGGTGCATGGTCACATCACATGGAAACACTAGAGCAACAGCCTTCTGGGTTCCATGGGTCGTTCGATAGGACGTTTAGGTCTCTTCTAGGTTGTGAGTTTGGTTTCGCACTGACATGGACACGTAGTGTGTATGAGGTCTTTCCCTACAAGTAGGTTTTTGTTTACCAGTCTCTAATATTACTTTAGGGGTTAAGGCTTTGGGCTTATGTAAAGGCAAAATGCGTTCATGCCATATTATTGGATTATGTTGTTTTAGATCAAAAGATACATGGTGTAAATATGTCCGTTTAGTAAACTCTTGGCCTAGACGCCCCATTGGATCCATAACCTCATCTACATGTTCAGGGTATGGTGACATAAAAAACCATGAGTCCTAGATTTATAAAGATGGCATGGCAACACATGCCACACTTGAGTAAGAATCAAAGTCAGCTAGGAAGAGATGCCTGGCCCGCAAACGTAAATTAACATGGAGCGCACGAGCACGTGCAACGAGGGGAGACAGTAACATGGATGATTACACGTGTGAGGGAGATGGAATTCCCTATAGAAGTTTTGCCAGAAACTTGCAAGAGGAACTGGACGAGTGTATATCAGTCCATGCATCACTAAGTATGGATGTTGTGAGTCTGTTGCCAAGTGAAATTGTTGATGGCGACCATGATGGGGTTCTACCAACGCATGTAACTATGCATAACACTCCTTTGAACCTTGCTCAAACCCCAGATGTATCCGGCAAAATCCGTCTCATCAAACATCTAAAAGATTGGAGATTGTGTTGGAGAAAAGCAGGCATCAGATATGAAGACGCATGGCCAAGGCTAGAGCATTAGCTAGAGAATTTGAGAATGTGAGCTTAACTCCCAGAAGCACAGCAATAGCATCATGTGTGACAGACCAGGGTGAGAATGTGTTCAATGGAGATAACATGGAACCAACATTGGGTGAGTGTTCTAAACTTGGCGACATAGTGCAGCCCTCCATCCCCATGCAGAGTGATAGTATCGTTCTTGAGGGTGACACAGTGGAAGTGGCATTGCATTTAAATCCTGTTGCCAATGTGCCTCATGAAGAACCAAGTGGCATTGGAGCACGTGTTAGCATGAAAAGGATGAATCTAAGGCATGTAGAGGCATTCCGAGATGACGATGGAGATGCATCACAGGAGAAGGGTGGGCTTTTGGAAAATAGCTTGGAGTGTAACAGCTCCGCAATATTGTGATGCGGGAAGGATGAGCAAAAAATGCAAGCATTGCGGGGCCTTGATGTGGAAGGATGACCTTGGTATATTTCGTTATTCAAACTGGAAGATTTCATTGCCACCTTTCCCCAACCCCCTCCATCTCATGGACCTATACACAAGGAGGGATGACATTGAAAAGGACTTCCGATCTGGTATTAGAAAATATAACAATGCTCTTGCATCTGCCTCATTAGCTGTCAAACTCGATGCCTTAGGACAATAATCCGTGTTTTGCACAAATTTATATCATGGATGGCGATGAGTTGCAGCTAGATCATCGTACGTCATTCAATGGTAGTACACTACGCGATACAATGGCGTGCCTTCAACGCATGATGTCAGACATAAATCCTTTTGTCCGTATATTTATCTCAGCGGCTGAGGTCATGCATGCAAATCCATCTATTGACATGCGCCTTCGGATTCCAAGTGCAAACATGCATGATTCTAGACGATAGTATAGTGCTCCATCTGCAAATGAGATAGCAATATTGATGCCGGTTAACACTAGTCCAGGATACAATCTCAGAGATATCGTGTACATTCTAAAGAAGGAGGAATCAGGCATATTGACACACTGCATTCATCATACGATGCTCTGCACTTTGCACTCATGTTTCCCTACTGGCATACATGGATCCAATAAGTGAACAATTCAAAGGGTGTAACTATCTTGCAATTCCATAAGTATCATCTCCAGGTACGCAATGGCACATTATCACCATTGCATATCGCTGGGAGGTTGTTTCATGAGTACATTTGTGACATGTTTGCTAAGATGTGGCAGTCAAGATTGGGGTGGGTACAACTAAACCAGGCTCAACTACGTACTGAATCGTATAGTGATATTGTGGATTCCACTGGGCATGATGGGAATTCCATTGGGCGCCCTGTCATTCTACCAGCAACATTTATTGGAAGCACACGTTGTATGACTCAACTCTACCAAGATGCAATGGCAATTGTTCGAGAGCTTGACTGACCAGATTTGTTCATCACTATGACTGCCAACCCAAAGTGGCCAGAAATCACTAGGGAGCTCATAAATGGCCAGGACCCTTCCGACAGACCTGATTTAGTAGCCCGTGTCTTCTGCTTAAAGTTGAAGGAGCTATTGGAGATTGTGTCACATCATGGCATATTTGGCCGCATTTCTGCTAGGATTCTTGTCATTGAGTTCCAAAAGAGGGGTCTTCCTCATGTGCATCTCCTTAACATATTGTACCAGGAGGACAAGCCGCTGACGGTCGAGGATATAGATAAAGTGATTTGTGGGAGATTCGAGATAAGGAATCCAACCCCGAGTTGTATGAAGTAGTCACACGAAAGATGATGCATGGCCCCTGTGGCCCTACGTATCCTAATGCTCCCTGTATAGTTGATGGGGTCTGTATTAAAGGGTACCCAAAGCAATTTCTGGAGCAGACTATGATTAGCAACGGCTACCCACTCTATAGACGTAGAAATGATGGGAGAACTGTCTATCGAGATGGCATGAACATGGACAATAGATGGGTTGTACCCCTACAATCCGTGGTTGTCGTGCTATTTTAGATGTCATATCAATGTTGAGATATGTGCCCATATTAAAGGAGTCAAATACTTATACAAGTATATTTACAAGGGTCCAGACATGATATCAGTGAACTTAGGATAAGGTTCTGGAGAGAGTGTCACCACGAGCACTATAACAGATGATCATGACGAGGTTCAGCAGTATGTCAATGCCAAATACTACACTGCCTCTGAGGGCGCATGGCGGTTGTTCAAGTTTGGATTGCAAGAACAGAATCTCATGTCGAGCGATTGGCAATTCACCTTCCTAATGAGCAACCAATACTTTTCGATGAGAATATAGACTTAGATGAAGTGGTTAACAATGCACATGACACCACTCTCATGGGTTGGTTTAAGATGAATGCTGCACATGAATACCCAGTGTCCCGAACTTTGTTGTACCATGACTTTCCCAAGAGTTTTACTTGGAGCAAAGTGACATACAAATGGGCAATTCGTAGGCGTGTTCAGGTTATGCCATATGTGGGTAGAATGTACTTTGTAACTCCATCACAGGGCGTGGAACCGGGAAAACATATCTATATAACACTCTCCTAGGATATGTACGTGCAAGGGGTTGGATTGCTCTGGCGGTTGCATCTTCTGGTATTGCATCGGTGTTACTGCAAGATGGTCTTCGAGCATGTCGGTTGATTGTATGGGATGAGGCACCAATGATGCACAAGCGGATATTTGAGGCAGTGGAGGCAATGAGCAGACCCCGTTTGGTGGGATTCCAATGCCATTAGGAGGGGATTTTCGACAAATACTACCCGTGGTTCCTAAAGGTTCGCGCGCGCAAATTGTCGAAGCTTCTCTAAAGCATTCGTATATCTGGGATAGTGTGAGAGAATATAAACTGACAATCAACATGCGCGTCATTAACGCATTGGGTTTAGATGCACTTGAACAACAAGCATTTGCTAACTACTTATTAAGTATAGGAGATGGCCGAGAACCAACCATTACGGAGAAGGTGTTGATATGGTGCATCTGCCATAGGATATACGTCTTGGCTCGGATGATGTGGATGATTTAATTCAGGATATATTTTCTGATATCCAACAAAACTAGAAAGAAGTGATTTTCTGGACACATCGTGTTATATTATCGCCTTTGAACTATTTTGTTGATGAGATAAATAAGAAGATGGCGTCTCTTATCCCTGGAGAGATGACGGATTACTTTAGTGCTGAACGAATCATAGACACAGATGGCCAGCAAGCAAGTCTATGTCCCATTGAGTTTCTTAATGCACAAACTCCAAGTGGTGTACCACCCCACGAGCTAAACTTGAAGGTGGGAATGATTGTGATGTTGTTGAGGTCTACATGATCATTCAAGAAGGGCCTATATGAAAGCTGGGAAGACATGTCATTGAGGCAGAGATAGTAACTGGGACACACGTTGGTGACACTGTGCTCCTATCACGCATTCCAATTGTGCCTACTGATTTAGGTTTTCCATTTCAGTTTGAAAAGGTGCAATTCCCTTTGCGGCCGGCCTTTACCATGACCATAAACAAGTCCCAGGGCTAGACAATGCATAAGGTGGGGATATATCTTCCAAAGCCTGTCTTTACACATGAACTATTATATGTTGCATTCTCAAGGGTACAAAAATGACAAGGAATTCGGGTTGCTATCAAAGACCCACCGTCCATGCCTCAAGAAGGTGCCAATACAGTTTCAAGGTTCACAAGGAACGTGGTTTACACGGATGCTTTATGATGGAGGTAAGTGTTATGTCCTCGACTAACGTTGCGATGTCTATATATTGCATGTTATGTGCTTTTTTTCAAGGGTTCTCATGCTTCTTGGATGTGTATTGATCTTCTAAATGTGTGCAGATCATGAAGCCCTACACACCCTTTGTACCTCGGGAACTTGAAAATCCTAAGCCAAGAGCGATAGTTCATGTACATCGTAGGGATGGTGAGTGTAAGATTTGTTAGTTCTAACAATAACAATTGCTTATATGCTTCTTAATAAGATATTCTATCATCTTAATTAAGAAGTTCATCAATGCATGTCTCCTATCTTTTTCTGAAATGATATCTTATTATTGTAGGGAGTTATGCGATAGTTGATAACACACGCTGGCGTGCTGCTGTGTTTGAGTCAAAAAAGTTCCCCTCCAAGTACACATGCAGGGGAACTTGCTTTAGGTCAGGATGCATCACACACATTGGTGTTTGTGATGGGAGACGGTTCAAGGCTTGGGCATCGATTCCACACGACGCAGTTGGTGATTACGAGCTTCCTGAGTTCCTAACAAAGTATAACATTGTTGTTGGTACACCTGAGTCGCGCGTATGGGACATGGTATCAGAGCATGTTTACACGTTCATGTTCGCCACCATAGGCACAAAGGGAGGAGCTTCTATACCTATCAGATTCGCAACTGAGCTTCACATCGAGCCGACGGATGTTCCTAGAGTTCTTTGGGACAGGTTCTTCATGATGTAGATCCATTGAGATTGACGGACATGACCTCATTTTGCACTAAGAATATTTTGTATTTGCGTATAGCCCCCGTATATTTGTTTAAGATTTTGTTTGAACTTCATATTATATGTACACTTTAAAAGGTAAAGTTTATTCAATATCTATATGTGTCTATTTCCACCTACACATATATTGCATTCGATGCATTGCGCACATTCACGACACAACCACAACTAACGCACATAAATGCCTTCATACATCCACAACTAATGTCCGGCATCGCCGGGCACATGTTTCTAGTTATCTATGGGTTTGCAATGGTTTTGCATTGTAGATTTTGTTGCTTAAAAATCATTTATCCTCTAAATTTCAAAGACGGCATGCAAGCATCAAGGGACTTTATTTTAGGGCTCCCGGCCACATTTACCTTTGATTTTTAGAGCAATGGTGTTTCTTTCACTCACACTTGAAGAGCGAAGCAAAGATCTGCAACGGAGGTCCCTGTAGCAGCCCAAACACACCCACAACATGGAATATATTTGGATTTGTAATTCAATTTTTTGTTTTAAAGCTAAGAGGCTTGCTTTTTAGAAAAGGGAAAGCCATTCTATCTATAGAGGTCTTTTGCACATGCTAATTGCAGTGGGAAATTAGTTTTTACTACAAAATAGGTAAGATCCTTACTTCTTAAGCCCACTAATTTGGAGAATCGAATCTTGGGGTATGGCAATATCGGAAGCGTGATTTGCGACACATAATCCTGAAAGAGAATCAACTTATTTAATATGATTGAGAAGGTAATGTCATTTAAGAGATATGGCCCATCCTTTCTGCTATGCTTTGTCACTTATCTGTTTCCTGTCAGGAGCTTTTTGGACTACTTTTTGTTGCAAAAACAATGATATTACTATGGCATTTTGGCACTTACACCCTCTAATTATTAGCTATGGGATGTCTTGCTCGCAACTGAAACTGATTATTATTATTTTTAGCTAGAAGCTCCATTTGAAAGAGCCATCTTGGCAAAATGGATTGAATTCTATGCACTAGAGATTCAATCCATATATCGAATGTCATTGAGATGCTAAATGAACCAGTTGTCACTATTATTTCCTTTCCTTTAGCTCTTTTAAACTTGTGGTTTCATAGACATTTATGTTAATCATGCATTCATGATTTCAGGTTTTCCTGCAGTACAAGAAGCTACCAGCTACTGCAATCAGTTATTTCTTTCATTCATCTCTTTTGGCTTGCAAAGGCTTTGAACTTGAAAGACTGGATGGAATGGCAAGCCTTTACTCTTTTGATTCTTTTGGTGCACTCAGCACGCCCTTTATCAAACAAATACGTTCAAGCAGGTAACTATAATTGTAGTTTTTTTTTGTTTCATAAAGCGTTAATAAAAGTTTTGTCTGGATTTGTTAATTCCAATTGGTAATATACAAATGCTTTTATGTGGGAACAAGAAAAAGGTTTCTATCAAAAGAAAGCAAAGCAAACCATCCTCGAATAGTGTATAACAATGTACCATCCTACATCAACTTCCAGCTCTTATAGAAGATCTTATTGTTATTCTCCAAGGATTATTTTGATTGATGCGTTCAAGCATTTGATGAGAATTTGAATGTGTGTTACAAACACACTCTTCCTAGGCTCAAATATTAAATTTGGCAGATTATTCACTCTTTTGTAGTATGCTATATTATGGTTTTACTTATCTTCTTATACTTATAATATGAATGAAGTTATAGCGTAAGTATGTATGTATGTATGTCATGTATCAAAGCCTAGATTGGATGGACAAGATTGGCCAACTGATTGAACGGTCGAGATTCAATCTTTTATATGGTATAGATGCTTTGATCCAATGGCCGAGGTTCACTCGCTTCAATCCTATGGTCAAAAGGTTCGGAAGGGTAAAGGGCAAAAAAGGAAGAGGGAAATGGGGCAGATGGTTTCTTTGCTATACAGTTTCAATTGCGTGCTTGTTTCTATTTTTTTTAGCATGGTTTGTGGTGGTGACGCCTTCTTACGGGGTTGGAATGGAGAGCAATGGAAATTCCCAGGGTGATGGGCTATCCCGTTATGAGCTTGGACCCCTCTTTAATAAGCTCTAGAATTGATGCGTCCCGGCCTGATCCTCAGGCGTATCCTCCAGAGGTTGAACATGTTTTTAGTGCAGGGGAGTTCATATCAAACATTGTGCAGGTTGGTACCGAGGATCACAGAATTGCAGCTTCCCTTAGGATCTTAAAGAGGCAGTTAACATGTTTTTATGCTGCTATTGATTCGGCGATTGCTTTAGGGCTTCGATGTCTAAGTTGTACGCACTAAGATCATACATGAGCCTTGCCAGGGGTCTGCTGACCCAAGAGATCTGCCAGCTTGATGCCGTCATCAGGCGGCCTGCATCTGACGAACCTATGAACTAGAGCTTTATCTTCTTGCTGTTGTGTGTAATAGGTTATTGTGCAGTATCCTGTTAGGGGCATTTGTGCCAGGTGTACATTTACTGACTTGATGAATATGTAATGCTTGTTATTCTGATGTCTTGCCGTCCCGTCCGGACTAGTTTTCTTATGTGCATTTGTGGGCATGGTTACTAAGATTTGTACACTTTCAGTGGGCTTCGACCCCTGGACATAAGCGCGATCCCCTTTCCTGGGATGTCCCTTATGCCCTGATGAGCACGGGCATTGCACTGGGGTTCAATTCCCCAGGCTCACTGATGGTCTCCGTTTGTTGTATTACATGTATTGTTCTTCAGCGCTATGTATAGGGATCATCGGATGCATGCCACTGACGATTGCAACTTGGAGTGGCAGTTAGAGGCACGTGTCTGATCGTCCCTATGCATAAGCTTATTGTAATTGTGAGGAAACATAGCATGAACAGGTGAGCTGTGAGCATTGGATTCGAATTGGGGTTCGATTCCCTAGGCTCATGTCACATTGGGATGCTGCTGTTATACTAGAGGTCTACAATTCGGTGATGTATTGGTATGACGCCGTGCTGTATACATACCATAATCTTTGTATACGATACTAAACAATGGTGCCTGGTCTTTAGGCAGCCCTTTAAAAGTAGGTCAATAGGGGTTGATTTGACCCCAAATTGACTTGGGAAGGGCACATAGGATCTATGGAGAGGGAATATTCTATGAAATATGCCACAATAGGAGGGCCTACAAAAAATAATACATGCTATTAGCCACTAAAATCGGCAAACCATTTTTAACACAGTGATCAGTCTTTGCAGGATTATAGGAAAAAAAACCAGCTTGCATTTGCATGCTCGCTAAATTTCTTGTATTAAATAGATTAAAAGTTTGTAACAATAAATTCAAATTGTTGATAATTTTTGATGTAATGCTCCTTCTTAATTCAACTCTCATATGTCTTCATACCTAAGCTTGTTGCTGAGTTGAATATGGCGGCCTTAATTCACTACCCCTGCCGATTCTACGCTGTCGGAATGACAGGAAAATCACTATGCAACCGCCTTGGCACCCCATTCCCGGGTGATACTTCTTTCTTCGCAAACAGGGCGCCTAAGACTTCTATTCGATCGGCTGCCTATCGATTAAGTATTAGGACGGCCCTCACTGAATCCAAGAATATTGCTTTGGGCACTAGAGCCCCAGATTTTCAGGTTTGCAAATGTTGAGGTGTAATTGTATTTGTTAACCTGATTGGGAATGTTAGAAGTTCAACAATATATCATTCATTTGTAATTAAAAAATTGACAAGATGCTGGGAGAGTTGATGGAATATGGTCCAAATAGGTTATGGTCATCTCAGTGCTGGTTAATTATTTTCTATTAGAAAACTGTTCTTTAAGGCTGCTGGTTCTGCAATTATGAGAGGATTTTCTCCTTGGCTTATATCCTTCTTTTGTATGCACCAAAAGCACTCAACTTGAGAACATGCTGAATTTGATAGAGGAAATAGCAGAGTTTTGTAGCTATGCACCAGAATATGTATTCTGATATCGTTTACAGCATGAAATCAAGGATCACATGGGCCCCCCTGAGAAACAATGTTTCCAGCGAGATGGATATGGTATGCCTCTAGTTGAAAGTTTGTGTTCCTCCTCCTGGATTCTAGAAGAATGACCTGTCTTTTGGATTGGATTCTTCCCAATTGCTTGTAAGCCACTCTCTCTGACCTCTTTGCAGGCAAGCTTCTCTTTAACTGCAAATGTGATTTTCCCTCAGGAGGGAGAGCAGTGTCTTCCAACTAAACAGGGAACTTTTCTTTAAGTCAGTGTACTGAATGCATTGGAGCTTAATTTGTGTCTCTGGTGATGCCTTGTCAGCTACATATTAGAACTGGCAATCTGTTCTTTGGTTTTGGTGATATAAATAGGATTTGAATATCCTTGGATCCTTCATTGGCATAAATTTTAAATTGTACCTTTGGTTTGTTGTGAATTGATTCTGATGCTGCAGTCAATCATGAAAAGATATTGTCAGAGGTTTGCCCCGGCATGCAATGTGAAATATTTCGTCTTCTTTTTTCAATGTAGCTGGTGGAGCCTTTGACAAGGAAGCAATGGACTCTGGACGACTTTGAGGGCTATCCAGCTTTGCTGGTACAGTAAATTGACAGTATAGTTATTTGTTACTAAATACCAATTCGTCAGGATAAAGAGATAGTTTCTAGCCAGTTCAAGAATTCTTTTAGAAGCATGGCCAAAGTTGCTTAGCCTGATGTCCCACATCCATGATTTTGATGATTTTGCTTGCTTGTCTATGATCTTGAAACGAGCTGCACGCTTCAGCTTTTATATGAAATTAATCACGTTGCTGTCTAGGCTTGCACAGACAGTCCCTAAAATCTTTAACCACGCTAAATGAGGTAAAAACAATCTCCTTGTTTGGTAAATCTTTAAAATGACGTGCTCATTCTTTCGCAGGTCATGTTCATTTGCAATCACTGCCCATTTGTGATACATTTAAAATCTGAGATTGCACGGCTCACTAATCAGTATATGCAGGCAAGTTATAATAAGCTGGTCTTCAAAATTTCATAGGAGGCCACTCACAATTATTTCACTCAATTCCTTATGCAGAAGGGATTAGCAGTAGTTGCTATATCATCAAATTCTGTAATGACCCATCCCCAGGCAGGTGAAGCTTATCATGCCCTCATTAGGATGCTCTAGTGCTAAATTTACAACCACTATTGCAGGATGGCCCTGAAGCTATGGCAGAGGAAGCAAAGAAGCATGGTTATCAGTTCCCATACCTATATGATGAGGTCATTCCACACCCAAGTGTATAGTTGGCAATCTGGATATTTCTCAACTTCATTAAACTACAGACACAAGAAGTTGCCAAAGCTTATGGAGCGGTTTGCACACCAGATTTCTTTCTATTTAAGAAGGTACAGAGGAATCTCTTGGGTTGTAATTTTATTACAATTATCTTCATTTGGAGTTTAAATATCAGGATGGAAGAAGGCCCTATGAGCTTGTGTATCATGGTCAATTTGATGACTCCAGACCACGCAATGGCAGGCCTATAACTGGCCGGTAAGATTAGTTACATCATGTTTGAGTATGGTTGATGCTTGAGATGTTGTATGTTTTTCTGTATCAAGAGACCTAAGGGAGGCCTTGGATTGTGTGCTCTCAAGGCGGCCTGTGACCTCATCACAGAAGCCAAGGTGATCAGCTAAACACAAGTCATTGATATCTTGATTGCTATTATCTTCTCATTTATCTTGTCTCTTGTAATGCAGCATTGGATGCAGCATCAAATGGCATCCTGCCTCGTAGGGGTGTACAATGTAAGCCGTAAATCAGTAATACTCAAAATGAAAAAAGCTCTGAAACAGGCATTTGTTTCGAAATGCTCATGTAAAAACTACGTCATAATTTAGAGTGAAATATTGTCTTTGGCACCTGGTGCAAAGCTTGGCCATGCCCTCTTGTGCAAAGCTCAAGGTTCCATGCTACAGGCTGATTTATGACAAATTTTGTTTGCATAGGAGTGATCAATTCAGTGTAGATGGTGGCCTCTAAGTTCATTTTCTTTCTTAAAGACCATTATTAAAAGGATTAGCTCCAACAGGTTCAAACGCTGTCAACATTAGACGCAGTTATGTTTAAACCAGGGGCATATCGTCCAAAAATGAATGAACAGACAAGTGTCCACCAAGGGTCTCTCTCCTGCTCCGCTTCTAGGACGGTGAAATTTAAGTTAAATTCGTTCAGAAAGCATAGAAAGCCCATTCTCAGTCATTTTAAAGTCTCTGACAATGAAAGAGTTCACTATTTATTGATAGTTTTTATTCGTCACTCCTCTTTGCCATACTTGGTGTGTTAATGCGTTATCACAAGCACAAATATTTGAAAGAAATAGAGCCGCATCTAAAATGAATGGAGTAAAGAGAAACATTCCAAAGGGGAAAAAAAGGAAACTAGCATAAAGGCACGCCAGAGGCTATAGAAATTAGGGCAAAGTAATATTAATTGAATTCGATACCAAAAGATAATTGAAATGTCATTTATGTCTTTTTCAAACCATTTCAATGCAAGGCAAAGTGATAGAAATTGAATTGAATTTTTTCTTGTGAAATATTTCAAAGTACAAATGGCATATGTTGGTTGAATACTTTAGATGATGCCCCTGCATTTAAGGTACCAGTATTTTCCAGTTTTGATAATGTTGTTTGGCTAATTGTGGACTTTCTAGTTTTGGTAATGTTGTTTGTTTCTAGTCTAATTGTAGATTTTTTCCCTCATTTGGAACAATATAATTACTATTCAATTCAGCCTAGGTAATGTTAAATCAAAAAATTAGTAGTGGGGCTGGGTGGGGTTGAAGGCTAGATGAAGGAATGAAAAACGAAAAGGATATGAGAGAAGGATAGAATTGAATTATACTGAATTAACTTTCATTGTCCTCGTAGACCATGAGGTCTATGGGAAGGAACAAAAGGGAGTGATATCTTGATGTTGTTTTCCTTGTAGAATATAATTATATTTACAATTAAGATGTCGACTATTCTATATAGTCCATGAGAATAAACAAGAACATCTGCAAATAGTTCACAAAGACTTGAGACTTTATTTGTTGCTAACATTCTTGTCATGTTGGGATAAATTTGTTGTTCACATTGATCATGTTTATTTTTCAAAAAAAAAGGGAGGTTTACAAAGGCTTGAGTCTTATTCTTCCTGGCACCTAATAATTTGATGGTAACATTCTTGTCATGGTGGGGTAAATTTGTTGCTCACACAGATCATGTTTGTTTGAAAAGAAGTATACATGCTCTAATGCAATTGTAACGTATATATTTATTTTAAAGGTGAGGATTCTCTTAAGGGATATGTCAAGTTTGATTGATGTTGCCTTCATTTTCATTGGCAATAAGTATAAGCAGAGGAATCGACCTTTTAGGATACTTATTCTTTAGGGTGAAATACTAGATAGTAATACATGTAATTAAATACTTCTTAGTAGAGCTATTTGTATGTGTGTTGTAACTTTGGAACTCGTTTGTGGTAACAAGGGGTACATTATTTTCGTTCGTGCAAAAGTTTAACAATTTGAGGTATGCGGACAACTAAGGCCCTTGGAAATGCAAATTACATACAAGAGGAAAAAACATAGGGACCATTCGCATTTAATTTTCCAAGCAAATTGAATGAAACAACTAGACATGCTTAAGGCAAGAATCCATTGCCACAAGATATGTAGGTTCATAAGTTTAGGTGCCTCACCTCTGCGTAACAACTAGGAAGTTTAACGCAATGCAGTTGAACAACATGCTGGTTGACCACTGGTATACAGCCATGTAGATTGGCGAATGCGCAATTTTGTAAGTTACGTATATGCATATTTTACGCACATCACATGCAATTGTCCATACACTAAATACTGTTATCAAATTACCAAAGTGCTATAAGTCACTATCAATTTCATATTTTTAGTTAAAGTTCTCAAATTATGTTTGGACCAAAATATCAATATGACAATGGTGGCAATACACTCTATGAGTTTGAAGCATGGGAAAGCTTCAGGAATTCAGATGCGTATTTGTGATTTTGAAGTTAATGTGCATGCAATGGTTGGTTGCATGTGGAATTCTTCGCACAAGAACTTTTTTGTAATTCATTTTAGCTTGTTTATACAATACATCGTAGGTGCCTTTGCACTTGGATTTTCATGGGTTTCCATGTAAGGCCGTCAGAGAAAAAAATTAGGAATAATCCAATGAGGTAGAGGAAACATTACCATATGTCATATCGTGAATTACACGTAACGATCTTCACCAATCAGACATAGAAGATCCTCAAACTTTTTCTGATGAACATAGGCAGCAATCACGGCGTTCCAGGAGGAAATATTTCTCTCAGGCATTTGTATGAAGAGATTGATGGCCTCCTTTACGCAGCCATGTTGTGCATATGCTGAGATCATTGAATTCCATGAGATGATGTTCCTCTCATGCATTTGATTAAAAAACTTAAATGCATGTTCTATGTTTCCCTGTTGGATGTGAGCAGCAAGCATGATATTCCAGGACACTTTATCGTGCGTGGCATCTTACAGAAAAAATTGATAGCATTTTTTGACTTCCCTGCACGAATATAAGTAGAAAAAACAACATTGTATGCAAGTATTATATCCTGAGGGAACTGTTCTAAAAGATGAAGAGCAAGCTTCAGCTGGCCTTGTTTAACACATGCCCTGATCACGGACGTACAAGAAGCAAGAATTTCTCTTGAACATTTATAGAGTATAGACTGCAGTTTCACCTGCTAAATCCGATCCAGGATTGTTAGCATCGATTATGTGGAAACCTGTTCTTCAGTTTCATTCTCTGTAGTGGTGATCTACTTCAATCACACCACTGCCATAAATGGGTGTTTCTGGCATTCCATATATTATGCATGGCCATTCCATTTGCTGGCTGGTAAGCCAATATTGTAAGCCTGATTTATTAATGTGAGCTCCACATGATCACCAGAATTTGAGGAGATTGGTGACCAGAATCAAGAAGAAGATAAACTTTTGCTATTGAGAAAGGATAAGCAAGGTAAGGAGTTGAGCGTACTGTCATCCTAAGGGTCAAGCTAAACTGGGCAAATGAGCCTTCACGAAACCTGAACAACAGAGACACTAATATAACATGTTGGAAAATCAAAAACATAAACGAGATGATCAAACAAGCAAGTAGAAAAAAAGCACCCGAGTAAACGAAAATGGGGGGTGCGAAGATGAAAGTCTGATACAGCTTCAGCTCTAGAGAAGTCTTGCAGCCCCAGCAGGGTCAAAATCTCCTTTTTCTACATCTTGTATCTTCAAATAAATGGGAACGAAAGCTGTTAGGAAAAGAGAGAAAGATTCTACTCAATCTAAGGGAAAGGAGGCACACAATGATCTAAAGGAATGGGAGTTGCACCGTATCTATACCAACAGAAATAAAACGGGAGGAGAACTTAATAAAAGGGGGTTAGGAAACTGAATGACATAGAAAGAGGCCGTTTCCTTCATTTGGAGATCAAAGCAACTGAAGTAGAAAGGGATATTTTTGTTGGGGCTACTTTGGTCCACATGTATGCCAAACGTGGATCTTCTGTAGAGGCACGAGATGTCTTTGACAAACTGCGCATTAGAAACGTTGTGTTATACAACTTATTACTTGCACGATATGCAGAAAATGGATATGGTCGTGAAGCACTGAAATGTTTTGAAAGAAATGAAACAGCAGGGCATTGCTCCAAGTACCGTCACATTTTGGTCCTCCATGTTATAAATCCAATATTTTATATCACATGAAGTCAATAAGATCCGTAAGCAGATTAATGCTGTGGCAGATGCAATGAAAGGGAAGCTAGAGTTGTTACAGAGGCAAGGGCTTATAGAAGAAGGTATGCTGTACTGCTTTATAGATTATAGTAGGTTTTTTTAACTAACGAAAGTAGAAAGACAAAGGTTCTTGAATAAGCATGGTAACATGCTTTGTTTGCATTGGACTCGGTAGGTTGGACAGAAGAAGGATTTTGATTTTCCAATTAAAGATCATACAGAACTAGGACAGATTTTGGATTTAATTGTCCTTTCAATATTCAGGTGTACTTTGTTGAAGGGATGGACCTTGCATTGGCTGGAACAGCAGAGATTCCTGTGGCTGGCATGTACATGAATCGCATACTCACTGAAGGTGAGTTGCCTCTTAAAGTAGTTGCCATTTGTCACTGCTTTCTAACAGAGGCGGGTGCGGCTGGCAGTGCTACAAGGTCAGAAGCCTCTCTTTCATTTGTTTCCATTATTTGTCATCATGCTTTTGCTTTCCAAAGATAAATGCTAAAAGACACTTTAAGAGACCTACTGGAGAAGCAATGCTTTCAGCCGCAGTTTAAGCCCAATCATGCAAAAGGAATCAGGTAAATCTGGAAAAAGAAAAAAACATGCTGACTTCATTATTTGTGCCAAATATGGCAGAAGAGAATCGTCACAGGACAAAGGTATTTTTAATTAATGATAGTTTTTTTAAGGGAGAACAATAATGGGCTAAAAGACCAAATTATAAGAAAATAAAGAGACTTCTTATGTGTGCTGTTATCTGCCTGTGCTAGTAGAGATATGGCTGCCTTCCAATGAGACAAATTTGGGTGCTGCATAAATCTACTCAACGTAACAACTAAAAAAGCTACATCTGGCCTTGTTACTGTGAAGTAGGTCCTATCAATTCATGATAAGGAGGAGCATCTACACTCATCTTTGATGTCTAATGACAGTTTAGACCCAGCTCATAAGAGTTTTCTCTTGGCTTGCAATTTTCCATATGAAACTTTGCCTAAAGCTCCATAATGTATTTCTCTTGGGTTAAGTAAGCACTTCCGAGTTTTACCATTTTGCCATGCTTCATGCAAGGGCCGGCAAATACATGCAAATCCTGCACAAAGTAGTATTAAAGGCAATGTCAATGTTGCTAGTGCTTTACTCGACATGTATATTAACTGTGGGCTTTGACAAACTGCCAGATCGAAATTTTGTGTGTTGGATTGGAGGCCTTTGACAAACTGCCAGATCGAAATTTTGTGTGTTGGAATAATCGCCATAGACATTATAGATACGAAACAAAGCAAAGGTCAAATAGGGCAAGCACTATATACCTCAGAAGGGATTTCTGAACAGAAGCATTTTGCTACAACAATTTGTTGCCAGGATCTCCAGGAAAGCGGCCAAAATTTGCTACCGGCAATGTCGAACAAAAAAGAGTTGGACACAGGAATTCCAATACAGCCGAAATTCGAAAATTCCAAAATGTAACGAAGACATTTTTTGGCAATAGCATCTTACCAGTTTACTATTGTAAACGGATTCGCGACAACCTTCGCAATGGGCGGCAGGAAGAAATGCAAAAAAGACTATTCTGAGCGGATGGGAAAACTGCCGGATAGAGAGGAACTTGCAGAGGACCTGTCTCGCTGACGCAAGAGCAGTTATTCGTGGCCTTTTCCATCTCCGTGTTTTTTTTAAGCCATTTTTTAATTTTCTTGGCCGTAGATCTTTGAAGAAAAAAATCTAACGGCGAAACTGTTGCCACATCAGTTTTTTATGAGGTGGATGTGCTACGTGGATAGCCTAGAATTGCAAGGAGGGTTGCACGCTTGGTTAGGCTGGCGTGCTAAAAAAAGAAAATTGCATGGCATTATAGCATCTTATAGATTGCAGAGAAGGAACTGCTACGCCTGTGGACATTTGGAGTCACCCAACGAACGACAAATTCATAATGACCGAGCTGTTCTAGATGTGAATAAAATAAAGATCACGCAATCAGAATACTTAAACAATGAGATTTTTGGGTTCGTTTCTAGTCAACAAGATTGCACAACAAAGGAAGGGCTATCGACCACGCATTAATAAGCTTGGCAATTTATCAAACTTAGGGTACCTTCGCACTCGCCGTTCAGTTAGGATTCCGTTAAGATTTTAACTGAATTTGTTTTCACACTAGCAGTTAGGTTAGTTTTCCATTAGCTTTTTTATTTAACATCCTGTTAATTTTTTTAACCTAAAAGGGTTAATTTAAGTTGGGTTCACACTAGTCTAAGTTTAGTAAATTAAACTCAAACTTAACCCAAAATCGAAAATACATTGAAAATTAAAGTGACCTCGAAAGGTCACTATAACTTTTTTTAACTTTTTTAACGGAGCTGTTGTCGGACGGAGCTGCTATCGAGCTATCGAAAACTGGAGAAATGGCGGACGGGAGATCTCGAGCTCGAACTGGAGCTCCCATCAGAGGCCAAGGTCGTGGCATAGGTCGTGGTGTGGGCATAGGTCGTGGTCGGACAATAGCTGCAGGTGGCCGCAGTAGCAGTAGGTCTGCAGGTCTGCTTCTTCCCAAGCTACATCAGAACAACAGGACGACGATGAGGATCCCTTGGAGCAGGTCTGCTTCTTAAACCTAAATGGCCAAGAAGGCTTTGGTATGAATGGGCATGTGGGTACTGTGTTGGCCTGGAAATGTCGCCCCAATATGAGCATCAGGCATGCTTTTGAGTAATAGGATCCATTCCTGTTGTCTGCATGCAAAACAAGGTTGTTTAAGCCCCTCTTTTCCTTCTATAAAATGGATATTGTGCCTATACATTAAAGATATCAGGGATAACATAATGCAACAGGCCTGCAATAGTAATTTACATCAGGAACAAGAGTAACTGGATAGACCACCTGTCGGTTCATCAAGGTAAAGAACTTTCGGATTCCCTATTAGAGCCACAGCAAGGCTCAATCTTCGTTTCATTCCACCACTATAACTTCCTGCTCTTGTGTTAGAAGCAGGAAGACACCTTCTCAATTCAAATGGTTTGCAGCATGTTGGTGGTCGAGGCCGCGGGGCATGTGGCAATGTGGCAGCCCTGGAAAATGGGAAAGCCATCCATGGTGATATTTGCAGGTTTGGACTAGAGAGTGATCCAGTTGTAGCAAATTCTCTTGTAGATTTTTATGCTTAATATGGTTGCATGGTTGATGCTCATGAGGTATTCAACTCAATCTCTAAAAAGGATACTATGACTTGGAACATACTGATAACAGGATATAGCCGCATAGGGAACATCATATCTGTGTTTGATCTATTTGATAGAATGCGGGATGAAGGCATACTTCCAAATGGTATCACCTTTATCTCCATACTTACCATGTGCAGCCATGCTGGTCTTGTGGAGAAAGGAAATGAATATTTCCAACTCATGTACTCAAAGTATGGAATCAATCCTGATATTGACCATTATTCATGTATGGTTGATCTTCTTGGTCGGGCCAACCAGCTAGATGATGCAGTGGCAATGATTAAGACCATGCCTCTTAAGCCAGATGCAGTGATATGGTTTACTATCTTAGGTGCATGCCAGAAGTGGAAGAATGTAGTGCTGGCAAAGCTTGCCTTCGAGTCTTTGTTGGTGTTGGATGCAAATCACCTGCAGCTTATGCATTGATGGCAAACATCTATGGGAGTGTAGGCATGAAGTAAAACATGAGGAACCGATGAACATATGGGCTTGTAAAGAACTAGGAGAAAGTTGAGCAAGTACATTCTGTCTGGTTTGATTTAGAATGGGATTCTTGTGGTAATTGGTTGTCAAGTCATTTTATTGCTGCTGTATGTAATGATGCCCATTTTTACTATAAAAAATAACAGGTAAAGGTAATAAAACTTGCGCTTGCATTTGCTTGCTGCTTGTTCATTTGGATGCAAGCTTGCTGCGGGAAGTTCTTTTGAAGCACATTCTGTGTTTTCTTCCTCTTCTTTACTTGCATAGAACGTTGTTGCAGAACATGTCTGCCTGCTGCAAGCTTCTTGCAGTGGACATTTCCATATAAAGGTAGTTCAACAAGCTTTCTGGAATCACAGAAACCTGTTTGCAGGGAGGCCACTATTTTTCTATTCACAAAAACCTGTTTTCTATTCATGTTCAGACAATGACCACTATTTTTTCTGCTCATAAATGACCAATAAGCAGTACATTATGTCATTGGTCAAGCTGTCTTGCTCATGTTCATTATAATGAGCAGTACATTATGTCATTGGTCAAGCTGTCAGAGGCGGTGCTGCTAGTGCGCGACGCCATAGCCAGAATTGATGACAAATACATCAGATCTTCTGTAGATTTTTTTGAGATCAACAGATGTTGTCCAACATTGTTTGCCATTGTTATTGTTAGCACTTGGGCTAGGCTTGCTTTCCATATAAGTGATTTTGGATGGGGGGATTCTGTTCATTCTGGTCCCGTGGGATTTCAAGAACCTCAGGTTTGCCTGTTTCTGCTCAGTGGCAAGGATCTGAAGAACACCAACATGATCCTGGGCCTTGCTCCACCTGCCATGGCCAGGTTCAAGGATCTGCTGCAAGAAATTGTTGGTGATGTTGATTATTTGACTTGATCAGTGTCTTAATTATACCTTTTATCTGATCAATTCTCTCCCATCATCATCACCTGTGATCATGGTCGTGATCATCCCCATATCATTCATTACCTGTAAACAAAGTACTGAGATTTATTTTATCTTTTTCCTGCTGCCCCAGGTAATTGGCTTGTAGAGATAGGGATTATACCTTCTGTAGTTCCAGAATAACATCGGACTGGATACACACCAGGTCCTACTCCATTATTTAATTGTAAGACTGCAGCTTTCCGCTGTGCAGACATTGATTTTGATGTAAGATTTATTGTCCATTCACTCAAAGCCTAGCTGTTGAGGAACATTGATCTCTTTAAATGTGTCAGTCTGGCTGGAAGCATGAGTTACAAGAAACAAGATTGGTGATGTAAAGTCAATGAATAAAAAGAGAATAATGCACTGCAGGATCCTTTATGAGAGGTTGAGTTTGGTAGCCCATTAATTGAATGCCTCGTCTCCTTTTATAGTAGTTTATAACTTAACGGAGGTATGTGCGAAGGTATTGTCGTTAGCATTAAGTTAAAAAAAAATAACCTAATGGACGAATGTGTGAAGGCATTGCCGTTAGTCTTAAGTTAGACTAACTTAATAGGCACCTGTGCGAAGAAATTGCCGTTAACATTAAGTTAGCACTAACTTAACTAAGGCAACTGCAAACACATTTTTATTTTATTGTTAAGTTAAAAAAAAATAACCTAACTTGTTCTAGTCTAAAAGGATTTAACTAGTTTCCGTTAGGTTAAAGTCTTAACGGAAAGTTAACTTAGTCTTGGTGCGAACACAAGAGTCTCTTATAAGTTTAACTGGCAGTTAAAAAAAATTAACTTATTCCTAACTTAACGGCGGGTGCGAAGGTACCCTTATATAATATGCGTGAAATAAAAGATGCCCATATTGCTGCAAGATGGACTTTGTTATAATAATGCAAGGATAAGGAACTGCCACCATTACCGCCTCTACATGTAGCAGTGAGTAACCTATACAACACACTGGGTTTTAATAAAAAGTCCAAAAAGGTAAACAAATTGTTCAACTTCAATGTACTTGGAGTTGACGATGGATTTATGAGCCTGGATATCTCCTGTTTTGACGTACATACCATCTAGATAGAATATATATCACAAAAAATGGTTCGTCGCGCAAAACATATATTTATACAGTCTTTTCACAAATGGTTTTTATATGATTTAAGGCATATATTTAGTTCGCCGTCTAGAGTATGTATTTATAGAGCGCACATCATTTTATTCTCCGTCTAAACTTTTTCACTATGGTTGTAACCCTATTTCCTCTGGAGTATTTTTAGGATATTCTGTTTGAGGTTCACATGCAGCCAACGAGCAGCCCTACTTTAGGGTTTTATTGTAAAGTTTTCGTTCTACTAATCCTTATGTGGAGATATCAATCTGACGCAGTTTTCCTAGCAAATCCATAGTCTTACCTGATGACACAATCAAAGCTAAAGCAACTAAAGCTGTTGTTGGGTCCACTACATATCCATGCAAGTGAACATGGTGATTGAAATGCAAGGATTTCAATCCTTCAGCTCATAATCCCACAGCTAATAATCTGATGTTAGTTGTGATATATGGTCGGAAATGGAACTGTAGAGATAGGAGTTCTCATGCACTATCCAATTCCGAAATCTTCAACCATGCCTATGTCTGCTGGGGTTTTACCATGTGGAAATGCCAGCTGAAATTTCTAAAGTGATTTGTCAAGGATTAGAGTAGACATGAAAACCAGCCATTGGGTGTAAAATCGCTAGTGGGGTACAACTTTTGGCGAAGCGTTTAAGCACTTTAAGTGCTGAAACTCGCGGACGTCGAAGCCCGTCACGCCCTTCTCCCTCCTTTTCCCCTGGGCGCGAAAACTCAGATCAGTGTTTCACTGTTGACGATGGAGGCATGGAGCGCGGATGATTTTCACAGCATCAGAGGTCTGTGCAATTCGGGGGTGAAGCCCCATGAGGAAGAAGCTTGGTTGGAAAATAATGTCACGGATCGAGATTGGGATACTGTTTGGACAAAGAAGTTGAACAAGGGAAAGATAAAATTGCACTGTGCAAAGGAGCATCTTCAAGAGAAGTTGGAAACACTCTGCCGAAAAATCTACAAGAATTGTCACAACAAAGAAGTAAGAAAGCAACCGCCCCTTGCTTTTTTGCGTTTGAAAATTGCACTAGATCAATACTTGCACCGAGGAACACAAAAGTAAATCAGCTGCATTTGCCGCGGCAATGCCAAAGATACCACACCAATAGACAAGTAAAAATAGAGGAAGATGTTGTAGCACATGTTAGGAAAACTCAAATGAAGGCAAAGCCAAAGGTGGCAAATTTGGATCAAATGAGATCGGTGCATGTGATGAAAACATAAAACCTTAGAGAATGCAAAGATGAGATTGGAAAATCAGGTTTACTTATCACAAAGAATCTGGAAGCAAAGAGGGAAGTGAGCTGAAAGGCAATGAGAAGGCTTCAATTACGTAAAAATGATGTTGGAAGAGGCTGAAAACAGCTTTAAGACAGAAGCCACAAATGATTTGGCTACAAAACAGGGAGGAGTTCAAGCTTAATCCAACATGTGAGTTGGAGGCAGAAATTAAAGATTTGGAGCGGATCGTCCAGATGGAAACTTGGCACAGGAACAAGGTACAAAAAGCAATGAACCCTACATCTGTTAATGAGCAGGTCAAACGTAAACTCAAACTTGAGGAGGAGTTAAAAGTTCTCGAAGAAGAACAGAGACTTCTGCATTTCTACATAAACAATTTGTGGAAGCTGAAAATGGATACTCCTGCAACATTTAGCATCTCTACTATTATACGAGATAAGTTGTTAGTGGAAGATCCATTTTATACATGTTCAGCATGTGGTCTGGAATTCACTAAAGCTTACAGGTTAAGTTTAGCACTGAATTGCCAACATGAGTATCATATAGCTTGTTGTTCATTGTTGAGAGGAGGACAATGTATTCATGGTTGCCCTGGAAAGGTGCCAGAGGGTGTATTTGACGAGCTAGGTTTTGGCCATGTTGAAGGTGCTTCAAATAGTACACCAAAAAAGGATGTGTTAATCCGTCCTGCAATTGAGGTCTCACCGTTCAGGGTTCAAAGAAGGACAATGGTGCCATTTGAAGATGCACAACACCTGCAAAGTCCTATAGGAGTACAGTCAATTGTGACTGATTTGAATGCAACAGCAGAACCACCACCACCAGTCCAAGAAGCTGTCCAAGAAGCTATAGAAGAAGCTGTAAACACAGCACCAGTTGTAAACACAGCACCAGTTGTGGAAAAAACAACAGACCCGATTGTACACACTGAAGCACCTAAGGAAGTTGAGGGAGTAATTCCATCGGATGAGGGCAACTTGGGTGACTATTTGCGAAAAGGAAAGGGCAGAAGAACAAAGAGGGGTAAGCTGGAGGATAGCACAGAAGTTGTTCAGGCTCCAAGAAAGAGAACAAGAAGTAGCTATGCAAAAGATGCAGGAAGCAGTCTCAATCATGACACCACACCTATCGAAGTGTGTTCTGAAGAAAATGCAGAATCAGGGCCTCAAGTTTCAGGTGAGCCTGATGTTCAAAAAGTGATTGCTGCCCTGCAGAACCCTGGAGGGTCAGTGTGGGCATTGCTGGGCAAGCCCAGAAATCGTGTTGCTTAAGACATTGAATATTATTGATTTTCTTTTGTTGCATTCACTGTAGGATTACCAGTTGATTCTGTTAGGTCAGAGAATCCTGCTGTTGATACAGAAAGGTTTCCACATTCAACCCATTTTTCATTTTCATCTTCATCTATTTATTCATGTAGTAATTCCTGTTGTGTAGGTATTCAGGATGTTCCAACGTACTAAATATTGATTTGGCAGCAAAAGATAAACTCATTGTCTTGGATTTAAATGGTGTGTTGGTAAAAACATTTGGTGCAAATGAACACATACGCTTGGAAGCAGGATTGACAATGACATACACTAGCAGAAAGAAAGTGATATTCAGACCAGAAGCAGTGCTCTTCTTGAAGACTTTGTTACAGAAGTGTTGTGTTGGTATATGGTCATCAATGCAACTCTCTAATGTGGAAGATGTGCTGCAAGTACTATGTCCAGATTTGAGGGACAGATTTCAATTTGTATGGGGACAGGAAAAATGTGTGCAGACCAGTTTTCCTAACAAACCTGGCTGTCCAGTCATGATGAAGCCACTTGGGAAAATATATGAGCCATACCCAAGATTCAAAGGTAAGACTTTGCTTCTTGATGATTCATTATACAAGTCTTACCTTAGCAGTCCCTGGAAATTTCTGCAGGTACCTGCATTCAAGATGGATGTCCATGATGAAGTGCTAACAGTACTCACCCCAAAGATAGAAGAAATACTGCAGGCCAAGACTGAGGAAGAAATGAAGTCACTGGTGAAGAACACACACAGATACAAGCCCTGGCCCAAGATAGATAGAAAGATTATGAAGCTATGCTTGGAAAGACTTTCTGGAAAACAGTTGCAGTTCTGCAGGTTTGTGAAGGAGGAATTGGAGAAGGTTTATGGTGATGACGATTGTCATTCTCCATAATTATTGGCCTGTTTGTCATTTATGTAGGCCAAGGAATCCTACACTTTTCATGTACCATCTTTATCTTAATTTAAGAATCTTTTTGCTATATTGTTTATGTAGTTCAATGCAGACTTGTCTATAAGTTTTTGCTATAGTGTTTATATCTACTTCAATGCTGACTGAAAGGGATGCTTAAAACTTATCAAGTGCTTAAAAAAAAAATTTCCTGCAAGTGCTACTCTGGTATGAGTCTTAATGGCTTACTGTCATGCAGTTAAGGTGCAGTGCTTATTGTTAAGGTATATAACTGTTTGAAGGTAGCTGTTTATTGCATAAGTGCTCGTGTGTTCCAAAGGCTTACTCGCTGGCAATTCTGAAACCGATTAAAATGCTTAGTGTTTGAAACTAATTAAAGAGCTAGAGCACTGTTACATTCAAGCAGAATCTGAATGGACTGCACAGGAATTCGAACTTCATAAATGTGATAGATAGACAACAAAAACATTTGATAGAAGAAGAAGAAGAGATTTTAATGAAACAAAGATAGAAACAGTTACAAAATCGTTTGATGGAAACAAGATTTTTTTAAAAAAGGCCCCCGGCCGCCGTACAAAAAAAAGTTATATACAAAAATTTTACAAAAAAATTCGGCCCTGAGGCCATTGTCTTTTAGAGGGCAGGGGGTGTGTCTTCTTGAGGGGGGGGGGGGGGGGTCTTCTTCAAAGGGGTGTCTTCTTCAAGGGGGGGGGAGGGGGTGTCTTCTTCGTCTTCATCTGCTTCTGCATGTTCATTCTCCATCTGCAACAAATGAAAATGAAAGATTAAACAAACGAAAAATTGAAAACAGAAAACAAATGAAAATGCATGTACCTTTAAGGACCGCCCTGAACTCCTCCAAGTCGGCTTCTTCTTCTTCTTCTTCCTCTTTTTCTTCTTCCTCTTCGTCTTCTTCTTCTTTCTCGGACTCGTCCTCTTCTTCCGAGTCCCCTATCCAACCCTGCATAACAGCAGTGACATACTCATGCGAATTCATTTCCGATTCCTCATTTTCTGATTCCTGGAATCAGAAGATGAGGAATCGGAATCAGATTCCTCCTCAAACTGGGAGGCAGTAGAGTGGGCAGGAGAGGAGGCAGCAGAGTGGGCAGGAGAGGAGGCAGCAGAGGCAGCAAGAATTTCCGGCAGAGGCGGGAAGAGTGGAGGGAACACCTCTTCGACGCTTAGTAAGCGCCTCTTCGAGGTGACCTCCGGCTCCTCTGATCTTGCTCGCTTCATTGTAGAGTGGGCGGAATGCGGAATGAGGAATTGGGAGGCGGAGTGCGGAGGAATTGGGAGGCGGAGTGCAGAGGGCGGAGCGTGAGCTTGTGATTTGTCAAGGATTAGAGTAGACATGAAAATTAGCACCCATGCAGATTCTTCTGCCTTCTCCAAACAGTGGCAGATGAAATTTGTGAGGAAACATCTAGTAAAAATGCAAGGTTAGAGTTTGAATGGAAGTTAGAATTGAAACAGAAGCTATGCTGTTGTATGACCATGAAAGAAAGCTAGATGCTCTATCGTAGAGCAGGGCAACATGCCTGCAATAAGGAGCTTAATGCTTCAGATGTAGATATAGGTAATTTGCCATGGAATTCGATCTTTTGGTTGCCTTATTTTATTTATGAGCTATTCATGTAGTTGGATAATAATAGAAATGATGCAAGTTGCAAATCAATATGTTTTGGGTAACAGATAAGGAGCTGACAGTTATTTGCTATGTGTTTCAGGGAGGTTAAGGCAAACTGGCTATATCTAACATATATATGTTCTTATGTTTGTCCTCTTGAATCCGACCGTTGATCCGAGATCCTACGGCTCACGTGGCTTTGGGACGTATCGTGCGGCCCAGATGGCTTGGGAGTTTGTGTATAGACTATATGTAAGCGATCCTACGGTCCAGGTTGATTCGATCCTGATCGTCGGCCTGAGATCTTACGGCTCACGTTGGTTTGGGACACATCCTACGGTGCACATGGCTTGGGAATTATATGTAATCGATCTAATGGCCCAGGTTGCTCTTGATCTTGATCGTCGATCTGAGATCCTACGGCTCAGGTGGCTTGACACATATCCTACGGTCCAGATGGCTTTGGCAATTATATATAATAGATCCTACGACTCATATTGTTTTTATATGGTGAGATCTTGATTGTTGATCGAGTCTAAGATCCTAAGGCTCATGTTGAATGCTCGTTTCTTAAGGAAAGGCTTTTAAAATTTTTTATGTTATTGGGGGGATTCGAACCCTGGCCCTTAAGCCCCCAAACCCCCCACTCTAACCACTAGACCAAGCATTAGTTCTATGAATAATTTATGTTTCAAATATACTTAAGGGTAATGTTTTAATTAAGATAAAATAGAATATAACATTCTAGATAGTTCAAGAATGGGAATCTTTGGAAATGTAAGGGAATAGGGAAATACTTCTAGAAAGTTCTAGGATGTTTTGAAAGTTTCATAATGTTCCAGAAAGTTCTAGAAATTTCTAGAACGTAAGGGAATCGAGGAGAATTAAAGGGAATATAAGGAAATCTCATAAATTGTAAGAGAATGTAAAAAAATATTTACAAGTCTGATGGAATCGCTTAAAATCTAGTTGAATCTAAGGGGATCTTCATAATATCTAAGGGAATCTAAGAAAATCTTGATGAAATCTTAGAGTCTTTTTTAAGATTTTGCAAAGAGCCACAATAGAATGTTCTAAAATGTTTCATAATAAAGGTGTACAATATAAATGTTGGAAAAAAAATGTTCTAGATGCTCAGGGCAAGCGCCTTAGTCTAAAAATAGAAAGTGTTTTAGAAATGTTGCACAGATCCAAAATAGATTATTTTGAAAGGTTCTAAATGCTCATGGGTAAGCACCTCAATCAAAATAGAAAATTCTAATTCCAGAGGGATTGGCTTCGGATTTTGTCTTGCAGGTCCGCCAGCATTTAGGCTTCGATCCTTCTTTGTCTTCCATGGCTATAGCATATTAGAGCATAATAGAAGCAGATGGAACAGATAAAACACGGATGAATAGGTTTTGAAGAGCTTTTATTTACGGGGCTGCAGGGTAAAATATTAGCCCAGTTTCGGTTGCTCCAGCCCAGTTTTTGGTGAGAAACATGTTCATACATCCAAAGAGTGTTCTAAGCATCTGCTGTATGGCCTATGAGAATGAGCCTGCGCTATATGTTCCTGGAACCATGACTCCAACCGAGGTTTGTGAATCTTGTGGTTGCACTCATGCTTCAGTTTCTTTATTATACTAGCTCCTTTTATTAGGTGGAAGCTGTATACAGCCATGGACCTTTGCTCGTTGGCAAATTCTGAAGTTGGTAGCTTTTGGCAAATTCTGACTATAAGAATAATAAAACATTATGTTCAACAGCAGAGGGGTTCATACATGTCAGAGAAATTTCTTCTAGAACCTAGGTGGTAGAATGGGATATTATCGAAATATATAATGTGATGGATATTATCGAGATGGATATTATTGAGATGTAGCACGTTGCTTCTATTTCTTATGTTCAACATCTGTGGAAAATTCTCTGAGCTGTTCAAGTTGTGAAACTATATCAATGTATGGGCATATCTTTCAAACAAACTCATAGTTGTTGCTATTAAATGGTAGTTGTTGCTATTAAATGGTTGAATCCTGATTTCTAGAATTCATTTTTTATCAAATGAGGACATTAGCAAAATACAAAAAACATTTGTCCATTTGTTCTATTGCAATAGATTAGATCAAACATGTGATCTCATAGAAAACAATTGTATGTCAATGATATGTCATGATTCTCCTCAAGAATTATCACCAACATTTGGTGTCTGTCCTAACTGGCACGGAATCCCACTGTTACGGATCCTTTGACCACCGAGCAAAGACTCTATATGATGCCTTGCCGGAAATTGGTATAAAATGTATTATTGCCCCTAATGCTTTAGAGCTATTTATTTATCTATTAAGAAACATTAAGGCGTAGCATGCTCAATCACCAGGCCGATGCCAAAATAGCAGTGCCATTTGTGTCAATTCTCATGCAGCACCCGATTTATGGATTCTCACTTTCTCGCAATTGTCTAAATAAACCATTGTTTTATTATCTTAAAGATATTTTCACGCATGGTATAAAGTATATTATTGCCCCTAATGCTTTAGAGCTATTTATCAATGCCCTTGGGTATAAAATATGTCATCCAGCACAAGCGTCCCTTAGCCTAAGAAATACTAAGGTGCACCAATTGGTTAAAATGCTTAGAGTGGACTTATCATTTTGAAGCGCAGACAAAACCAAACATAAAGTGTGTTACATAGATTAGATCTCCCATAAGTCATGTAAGGTAAGAAAGCCATGAAAGGTTGATCTCCATTTTCAAACAAAATCAATAGGAAAAATAGAGAAGAGGAAAAAATCTCAAGTGGATTATTATATCTGGGCCTATTCCTGTGGGCATAGATTCTAGCTAAGAAGCTAAGTGAGAAAATTATCTTTGTTGATTCTGAATCCCTCACCCCTTCTTTGCTTACCCATTTCACAAGCATCTTATTTAACAACCCATATAGACCTAAATGTGCATGTTTTTAGCTATGCTTTGAAAGTAGCTCAAATCCATCTGTAGAAGTAGTGGCACTGCAAAAAGACGCATATATGCTAGATGCATTCTTTTCTAGATGTTAACATATTCTACATACGGCTTGACAATTGCTATATGAACTTGCAAAGTCTTGCTTTTCCCTATTTCGTCCCAAACTCATGGATAATTTTTGTTTTCCATGGCTATAGGCAGCAATAATATTTCTATTTGTAAACATGTAAATCAAAATTTGATGTGGACCACGTTTCAACCCTCTAGGCCATCTTTTTGTTCCATGGACCAATTTAAAAACAACGTTGCTCAATAAAATAAAATTTTTAATAGCCAAGAGTTGATATCAAACCTACATATTTTGTTGCTTTAATTTAGTTTATTTGACCGTATGGGTCATTTTAACTTTAAGTCACACCCAATCGTCATGTCCATGTTACCTTCTGACAATTGTATTCTATCATATTAGTGAATGAGTCGTATAAAGAGCCTATAAGCGTATTGTTTCCTTAGTTTAAACTAGATAGGCAATAAGTGAATGAATTTTATGGCTTTGCCATCTATTTCTCATCCAGACATACATGAGAATATCAATTCTTCCAGTTTTCGTTTCTTGGAAAATCTATAGGAATCTCAAGATAATCTAACGGAATGTTTAAGAATCTTAGAATATGCAACGACCGGAACTTGCATCATAAGAACATGCTGAAACTGGAGGAATACGTCGTACGACGTGCTATAATGTAACAGAATCTAAGGGAATCTCATAAAATGTAAGCAAATGTTCATAGATTTTAAGGGGAATTGCATGAAATGTAATAGAACCTAGGAGGATCTCATAAAATCTAACCAAATTTAAGCGAACCTGCAGGAATCTCATGGAATTTGAAGGGAATCTAAGAGAATCTTCATAAATCATAGAGAATCTAGGGCAATCTTGATAGGATCAAAGGGTATCTCACAAAATTTAAGAGAATCCAAGGAATTCTCATAAAATCTAATGGATTCTTGGAGAACCAAAGGAATCCTCATATAATCTAAGCGAGGAATGTAATAGAATTAAAGGGAAATCTAGAAGAATCTTCATAACATCAATCGAAAAAAATCTCAACTTGCACCGTAGGAAAATGCTAAAATTGGAACTTGCATTATTGGAACATGCACCGTAGGACGTGCTAATTTTCTTGTATATATCAGTATATATATGTAATTTCTAGTGGTGGCTTCCGGAAAGTTCCATTATATATCAGCCGCCAGATCCCGACCGCCCGTTCGCTCCCACGTGATCTCGGCCGTCGGACCTGGTGGCTTCCGGAAGGTTCGTGGCGGCTTCTTGAGGCTTCTGGAAGCTTCTTGGCGGCCATTTTAAAGTATAAATTCGTGCTCATTTGAGCCTCCAAAATTTGGCCATCAAGTGCGTTAAGGCGGCATTCTGCAAAGCTAAGCTATTTTTTTATTGATGCTTTATTTTTTTATTGATGGCTTTTTTTTGTGATTAATCATTCTTTTTTCTTACAGGTGGGTTTGGCGCTGTTGAGAATGTCGAGCGAGCGTACACATCCGCCATAGCACGAGAATTTTATGGTCTGGCTCTTCCGATGCTTGCTTATTTTTGAGGAGAATAGAAAGTAGGGTTATGGTAAAGTCTTGGGTATGGTTGTTTCGGCAAGGGTATATTGAGTATGCCATGATCTCCCGAACTACGGTTATTTTCCGAGGTTTTTAGCAGGGTTGCCTAACCCCCCTGCCCAATTTCCTGCATTCCTAGCTATGCCACGTGTCGTGCCACGTCAGCTATTTTCATTTTTAGCCGTCCGATTCTTTATTTTCTGATCGTAGGGTCAGGGAAATTAGAAAAGCAAGTATTTCTCTGCCGGAGTATTCGACCTCTCCGTTATTTCGATCTCGTTCTTTCCGACTTCACTGCCGTTCTATCTCCACCTTCTCTGTTTTCTTCTATTCCATGGCCAAGCCAAGCCAAGATTTTCGAGATCTACCAAGATTTCGTGGTGGCCATAGCCAAGCTTTTTTGGTGGCCATAGCTAAAGCTCTGAAGCTTTGCACATCCTCGATAGACATGGACAACATGGTCTGGAAATGCAAAGAATGGAGTGTTGCCCTGCACTGAAAGTGGAGTTAGGGTTGCAACTCGTGTTCTCCGTGGAGCCCACTTCTACCTCGTAGGTCGGCAATGGGAGGATCTTGGAGTTCTGCCGGCCAGAATAGATGCGTTTCATTTTCGTATTTACTAACATTGCATGGCATGTCCCTTGTACTTGCTGGATTTGCATGTATTGCAGGGCTCTCGGCATCGGGAGATATGCCTCATTCTGCTACGAAAAGGCAAGAAAAGCTGATCCACATTTTTTCTTATGTTTCTTTGGGTCTTAGAATTTTGTGTCTTTGGTTGTTGATGCCCCTGTGGTAATATTGTAGGCCCATTCAGTCTCTTAATGTTTGATCCAGAAAATGCAGAGCTTTATTAAAACTATCCAAACCTACGTAATTGTTCAGGTTGGTATTCGTAGACTTTCATGTTCTGGAAAACCCTAGTATTTCAAGCAAGCAATGTCCTTGTCATGAATCTGCAAAGCCTGCCACTTTAGAGAGAGGCATGAGAATTATGGTCAAAACCGTCTACTATGCTTTTGTTCAGTAGGTGCACAAACTTTGGTTTGGATAGGAAGCAGCAGCAGACCAAGAAGAAACGAGAAGAGGTGAGATAATGTGCTCCATGAGGTGGAACTTAGAGTTTATTATTACAAAGAGCGCCTAGCATTATTCAGGAAGTCCAATCCATCATTTTTTCTGCTGCATTGTGTATTCTGAACATGTGATATACAACTCAATGAGGTAACCACAGTTACAGCATATTCCTAGTCCTTGATTCATTCTCCATATTTCAGATTCATTTAGCTACTGCACCAGTAGTCAAGAGAAGGCCTAGTTTTGCAGGTCAGGAAGAAATATGCAATAGGGCAAACAATTGAACATTATTAATTTCTTAATCTCACAATTTTTTCGAGTGATTCTTTGCAAGTTCACTTAATCAAAGTTGTCGTGTTCTTGCTGAATAAAGCTGGTTGACAATGTCAAGCTTCCTTCTGCAATATAATGAGGCCTTGTTTCTACATTTAACATTTCCTTTTCAAGCGGCTGATAGTTAGAAAGTAAGCTTCTCAATCTCCTTGTGCATCACTTTTTGAAAACTTCAAAAGCTTCGAAGCTATAGTGCAATCTTCTATACAAGCCTTCAGTTTCTGTAGTTGCAAGATCCATGATAAAGTTTAACAGACAAATACGAAAGACTAACAATTTGAGAACAGACTGCTTTTTGGTTTCTCGAACAGTGCGGATTCTGAACTATGCAAAAATGGACTTGCACAAACTATTGCTTCTGTAAGAAAAAGTCCTTCCTTAATCAGGAAGAAATAAGTTCTTTCTAAAATTGCTCATGTTCCTTTGTTAGGCAGCTCTCTACTTATCAATATCTTCAAAGACTGTTGTATATGTGCAGGCTAGAAAAGCCAGGAAGATCAGGGTAACCTGCCCACAATCTTTCTGTCTTCCACAATCTTTCTGGCTGAGGAAAAGTTAAAATTTATTGCATGTTTCCAAATCCAAATCCATGTAGTTTCAGTTCATGATTAAATTATTATCCATTCCAAAATATCTTGAGCTCAAATCTACACATTGCTCTTATCAAATCTATTCTTCCTTTTTATAGGAAAGGCGTGCGATAGAAGAGATTGAAATCTAAAAGAAGATGGAATAGTACCTTGCTCAGGTAGATGGATTGTATGTTCCATTCTGCTTCAAAGTAAAGGTAATGCCGAAAGCCATGTTCAGATTTGAAGTATTGATGAAACATAATTGAAATTAAGAAATCTATGCAGGTTTTATTTAAGGATTTTATAGTGAGAAGGGAGACAACCAAGATACAACTCGGATTTAACAATTGTGTGTGAGAAAAAACTGCAATGTACAAAAACACAAAATGTGCCATAAAAGTGCCCATTTAAGCCTCGCAGATAAATTGAGAACCCATTTCATTACCTTGTTGAATTCAGATTGCTGGAGCTATGGTAGTTGGAACTATCTTCATTTAATGTGCTTTATGTTGAGGAGCAAGTACACAATACAAGTACAGATAATGAAGGTATACAAAGTTCTACAACTTAACTTGGTCTCATACCATTGAGCACAACTACAATTTGCAGGCTTATGTATCCTGAAATGTCTTTTTAAATTCGAAAATGGAGTGTATTTATTGCAAGTGTCCATCAATCACACCATTTAAGTGGAATGTAAAACATATTTGGTGGAATGTAAAACATATTTGATCTTAAAGCAGCATTTGGTAGGTCTCCATTTTCCAGCACCTTAGCACCAAATGATGAATTCTGGATGTTCACATTCGTACATTGGAAGACTGGACAAGGAAGATGAAAAGTGCATACTCAAACTATGCTATGCATCCATGTTTATTTTATTTGATATTGCCCATGACTGCATAATGCATGTCGAGTGAATAAAATTCTTGTGCTACAGATGGAACAAGGGAATGGAGATTGAACAAGGTAAACATATTCACAACAAAGACTGGGTATATAACACAGAGACAGATGAGATGCAGATAGTTGCAACACCATATGTTAGTTGCAACAACATATGATGTTATTGCTAGAGATAAGCGAAAGATGGAATTCCTATTGTTTATGTAAGCAAATTCGAAGGCGACAACGAGAACATCAGAAGGAACTTTAGGGGCTGCATTATTGAGCCATCATTTGGCACACACTTCGACTGTAGAAAACAACCAAGGCAAGAAGAGGCAATTTTTAAGTGTTATCCTCCCTTTTTTTATTGCTAAAACTATTGGAGCCATGACCCTATTGAATAAATTGCCAATGTGGGAAAAATACAATTTCTGAACTATACAGAAAAGAGCTTGCACAAAAGGCTAGTTCTGGAAGTGAAAATCCTCCATTAACCATAACCAGGAAGAGATGAGTTCTTTTTGAAAATGATCATGTTCCTTTGTCAGGCACCCAAATTAGAAAGGCAGTTAGCAGCTGGAGTTATGGTCACATCAACTGGAGTTATAGTCACATCATCACCTGCATTCTGGATTATTGTTCTCCAACATGCTATGCTCTTAAGATCATTCTCTACATCTGCACAAGAACTGCAATATGACACTGTTTCTGTACTTCACTAAATCTTATACCGTTATGTGTTCTACAAGACATGCCTCTTTGTTATTGTATATTGTCGTGATGGTTGCATTGAAAATTTTGAGATGGGAAGAAGTTGTTTTGATAGAATTGTTTATTGTTTGATAGCTATCAAGTGCTTGTGGAGCTCTTGATAACCACACAAGCACGCCCACCACAAATCCCAAAAATAATTACATCAGACAAACCCGTCGTACATAAGTACCTTATTATGTTGCAACATCGTTTATGGTAGTTATCAATTTCAATTTTCTAAAAACGTATAGGGGAGTGTCTTGGGAGTCTTAGAATGTGAGCACTACAAACTATTGTACCTTCAAGTTTCAGAATCCCCCCTTCTTCAAAGATATTCTATCACTCTCACACTGCCTAACCCTTGCCCCAAGCCTGCCCTACTGGTCCCGACCCAGAGCGAGCTTGCGCAAATGCTGGGACCCTATATCATCGACAAAGAAGAAGCGCTCGGCAAGATCGACCGTAACACCATGGTGTTGTGCACCCACCACGAGGACGTCCAACATTACAACGCGATGGCCATGATCAAATGTTCCCCAGCGACCGTATCCACGAGATACGAGTAGATACAACGCAACAGCAGAAGACGGGATGAGCAGCTGGACCGACGACCCGGCATTCCACTAGATACCTTATGTCGTCGTGGGATGCAGAGTCATAATCATTACCAACATGGACATACTAGGAGAAATAGTCAATGGAATGACAGGAACAGTCGCCTACATATAGACCAACGAGCAAATAGGAGACGCAAAAGGCATGATGGTCCACATCGATGACTCCCTCCACCACATGCATGTTAAGCGAACGCTGGTCAAGTACAGACACCAGGGGCCCAAGACCATCTTCAAGAAATGATCTCGCTCGCGCTGGCGTATGCCATGACAGGGCACAAGAGCCAGAGCTCCACGATAGAAGGCAATGCAATCATGGTCGTGAGGAGGATGTCCAATCACAACGGCGGACTTCCAGCCGAACAAAACGCTTTGTAGCCGCTTCAAAACTGGTGGTAATCCCCACTTCGCCGTACGAGGGGGAACCGTACATTTCCAGGATGCCGCTGCGACGCGTATTCTTCTTATCAGGGTCACAATAAGGGATGCACAATAACATTCATATATTAATACATATTCTCTTAGCATGCCACCGAAATTTAAATTAATATGATTAAAATTTCAACACAAACTACAAACTCATCTGCCTAGCCTTCTTCCCAACCCTGCTAGTTTTTTTTTTGTCATATGCAGGGGTCTCTCCAGTCCCGATGCCATGGATTCGATGTGGTATTCTCTGGATTCAATGCGGTTCTTTCCCTGTGCTATTGTGTGAGTGCTTAGGATCGTGGATAGTAAATTTCTGGTCTAAATTCCTATAGGCACCTCTCCCAGTTACCATTTACAGGTTTTGAAGAGCTCTTCTGTTCTGCCATACACTCCTCTGCACGCGGCCCGCAGTTAGGGCATGGCAGAAGATCCGACAGCAGCTCCTCTCTTACCTCTGATTCGTTCTTCCTTGCCCATTCCCTTTTGGTTTGATTTTTTTCTCTATGCAATGGGGGCGTTAGGGTATGGCAGAAAGCAGATCAAGCAGTGGCAGATGAAAGGATGAATTAGGCTAATGGCAGAAAGAAGGTAAACGATGGCGGCTGTTGGATATGATCTTTCTTTCTTCTTTCTCTCTTGCAGATACGGCGATGGCGACGGCTTCCGGAATCTGCTGCAATATCCATCTTCCTCTTTTCTTTAATCTCTGCAGGTTCCGATGAAGGCAGCTAATAGGGTAGGTTCTAATTTTCTCTGCAACCTGGCAAGAAAATGGCAAAGGATATGGCTGTAAAGCTTTCCTGCATCGGGCTTGGGTTTTCTGACAAAGGCTTTTGCAGAGGGATTGGCTTCGGATTTTGTCTTGCAGGCCCGCCAGCATTTAGGCTTCGATCCTTCTTTGTCTTCCATGGCTATAGCATATTAGAGCGTAATAGATTCTTTGTCTTCCAGATTCTAAGCTTGTGTTCGGCAGATTCTTGGCCTTGACTGAGAGCTCTATGCCCATATTTTGAGGAAGAAATGCAAAGTTTGAGGGCCAGAGCGCTGTTTTAATATGTCTGTGTGTGGGGACAGAGGCTACCATTATTGGGTGTTTTGTTTTGTTCAGGTAGGCAACCCAGCAATTGGCGAGAGGCCAAAGGAGCTCCTTTCTTTCCAAAACTATCCGGGCAGCCAACTCTGGCCATACACGGACAAGGCAAGCATCCACTTGCCACTTCTTCACGTCTCAGATTTTAAACGGCTCATATCTTAATCTTAGAGTTCTGATCAATGTGGACTAAACCCTTTCTTCTTCTCTACTAACCAGGACCCCAGGAATCTAATGCATCCTCATGTGGTTGGTCTGAACCCGTCTCTTTGTGAGCAGGATGAACACAAAAATATGCACTCTGGGGTGATCAGTAGGCATCCAAGCCTTGAACCACGCAAGGGCACACATTATACCACCGGAGTTGTCAGGTATTCTTCATCTCTGCAGGTAGTCATATTTGGTAATGGGTTCACTTAAAGGTGAGAAACATAGTTATAAAGCCAAAGGTGAACCTAGGTAAATTTTCTCCTCGGGCCTTCAGGACAGCAACACAGGTGTCTGCATAATGATAACATTTCACTTTGAACTTCTTACGGCAATCCTGAGCTTCTTGGCTTAGGCTTTTCAATATTCATTTTCTTGGAGTTTTTAAGGTTAGCGTATTCTTATGATTGAGATTTGAGATATATTTGAAATATACTGACTGCTAAGTCGTATGGAGATGGAATAATAAATTGATTGTGGCATCGTCCTGTTTTCCACTATATTTGTTGTGGCATCATCCTGTTGTACCTCTCATATTTTCTTAAATGAATATTGATAAGATGTACGTCATTATCTTGATCGTTATATCAAAGTATAAATATGAAACTTTGCTAGCATAAATTTGGAACCTCTAAAAGCTCTAAATCTTGATGAACTTTTTAATCGACAGTCTGTTTGCAACATTAAGCTACTGTTTATTATTTGTTGTACAATCATTCTGAAAGTAACCCTCTGTTAGGGATGCCGTATTTCTCAGGTTATGCCCCTAATCCGAGCTATAGGTCATTAAGCAAAAAAAAAAAAAACTTAAAGAGGATTTCAAAAATCGTTATCATTAGTTAAACTAGTGACAATGCACCTTTGCATAGGCCATGTTAGAATTCAACCTATATTTTTTCAGAAGGAGAAGGAATGTAAAAGACAAAAATTTTGTATTTTGAATTTCAAAAACAAGTATTTTAGGAGGAATATTAGATATGCCAATAACTCAAATCAATTGGAAAATTCTTCTGGGAGAAAATCACTATCAACATCATTGTCAAAGCTTAAGCTTGAACAAAGGATAGAGGAATAGAATTCAACTAAATTTGAAATATTAGAATGACATTATAGACAGTTTATTTTCTTGCTTTAACGTTTCTATAAGCTTAACAATTTTGGTCAACAATAAGCTACTTTGGTCGTGCTTAAATTGGGTTGAAATAAACATAGTGTTGCAATTACTCTATGGCCATGCACAACTTCTTTTTACACTTCATAACCTCAATTGTTCATCAAACAAACTTTTACACCCTCTATAAACTAAATAACCTACAAACTTGTGCACTTAGTCGAAGCGGTCAAAGAAGGCTTATTGGAACTTGCTTGAGAATTTGACCATAGGTTGATTGGGACATTGACCTGGACTTCGACCAGACGCACAACCAAGTTGCCTAAGGGGCAAATTAGAGCCAACTCATGGGAGATATCACAGCCAAGAGACATGGGCATCAATGCCCCCTCTACACGTTGCACACTTGTGCTACCCCAAAGGCGCATAAGGGTTCTAGAATATTCTACAATGTTCTAGCATGTTCTAGAATGTCCTAAAATACTAGATAGTTCTGGAACATTCTAGCTCATTAATTAAAAAAATAAAACCTTTAAAACACCCGTATATTTCTTGATATTCCCCAAAAAGCCTCTATATTTCTTGATATTTCCCAAAAGTCAGACAATGCACCTTTGCATAGGCCATATTAGAAGTCACCCCATGCTTTAATCCCATAAAACCTAAGGAAGTCTCATGAAATCTAAGGGTACTTACGAGATTCTAAGGGAATCTTTATAAAATCTTTAAAAATGTACACAGGAATCTTGAGGTAATCTTTGCAATCTTGAAAAATGCACCGACATCAACTTGCATTGGAGGAACATGCACCGTAGGACGTGCTAATTTTCTTGTCTAATATAATAAAGAAATAGCGTCCGTTAGTGAGTGAGTGAGTTAGTGAGTAAATCCGGCCCATCCGACGGTGAAGGATGCGCCACGTGGCTCGATCTCGGCCGTCCGTGGGCCTTGGCCTCTCAAAAGCTCCCAAGTTTGATGGACAAAATTTTTTTGGTTTACCACGGACTCGAACCCTAGACATTGCCCCCCAAACCCCCCACCCTTACCACTAGACCAACCAGTCTTTTCTTGAAAAAATAGGAACTCCATACTTAGTTAAGCCCGGGGCCTAATTAATTCAAGGATACTCTAGGATGTTCTAGAATGTTCTAGAAGCTCTTGGGATGTCCTAGAATGCTCATAAGTAAGCACCTCAGTCTAAGAATAGAAAGTCTCAGTCTAAAAATAGAACTTTTTTGAAACTTTGCAAATGGTCAAAACAGAATGTTGTGGAATGTTCCAGGTGCTCATGGGCAAGCACCTCAGTCTAAAAATAGAAAGTTTCAGTCTAAAAATAGAATGTTTTTTTGAAACTTTGCAAATGCTCAAAATAGAATGTTCTGGAATGTTCCAGATGCTCATGGGCAATACTCTAGGATGTTCTAGAATGTTCTAGAATCTTTTGGGATGTCCTAGAACGTTCCAGATGCTCATAAGTAAGCACCTCAGTCTAAGAATAGAAAGTCTCAGTCTAAAAATAAAAGGTTTTTAAAACTTTGCAAATGCTCAAAATAGAATGTTGTGGAATGTTCCAGGTGCTCATGGGTAAGCACCTCAATCTAAGAATAGAAAGTCTCAGTCTAAAAATAGAAAGTTTTTTAAAACTTTGCCAATGCTCAAAATAGAATGTTCTGGAATGTTCCAGGTGCTCACCTTAGTCTAAAAATAGAAAGTCTCAGTCTAAAAATAGAAGTTTTTTAAAACTTTGCAAATGCTCAAAATAGAATGTTGTGGAATGTTCCAAGTGTATAAAAATAGAAAGTTTTATAAAACTTTGCAAATGCTCAAAATAGAATGTTCTAGAATGTTCTAGATGCCCATGGCCAAGCACCTCAGTCTAGAAATAGAAAGTTTCAATCTAAAAATAGAAGGTTTCTTGGAATTTTGCAAATACTCAACATAGAATACTATGGAATGTTGCAGACGCTCATGGGTAAGCACCTCAATCCAAAAATAGAAAGTTTTTTGCAACTTTGCAAATGCTCAAAATAGAATGTTCTAAAATGTTGCACATGCTCAAAGGTAAGCACCTCAGTCTAAAAATAGAAAGTTTCAGTCTGAAAATAGGAAGTTTGCTTAAACTTTATAAAAACTCAAACAGAATGTCCTAGAATGTTTCAGATGCTCTAGGGTAAGCATCTCGGTCTAGAAATAGAAAGTACGATGGTCTAAGAACAGAAAAGTTTGCTAAAACTTTGCAAAAACCCAAAATAGAATGTTCTAGAGTGTTCCAGATGTTATAGGGCAACCACCTATGCTCTAGAAACACCTCAGTCTAAAAGTAGAAAGTTTCTGGAGGTGATAGTTTGGAATTCGGAGAGACAGGACAGAGAAGAGGGATAAGGGCCAAATAATTCAGGAATGGTCTAGGATGTTCTAGAATGTTCTAGATGGTTCTAGAAGCTTCTAAAATGTGCTAGAACCTTCTAGAATGTTCTAAAATGTCTAAAAATAGAAGCTTTTTGAAATTTTGCAAATGCTCAAAATAGAATGTTCTGGGATGTTTCAGATGCTCACGGATAAGCATCTCAGTGCAAAAATAAAGAGTATCATAGTCTAAAAATAGAAAGTTATCTAAAAGTTTGTAGGAACTCATAATAGAATGTTCTAGAATGTTCCAGGTGCTCCTCTAAAGCTGGAGAGAGAAGAGCGAAAAACAGAGGGGCAACAGAGATATAGGAGAGAGAAGGAAAAAAGGGGGCAGAGGCGAGAGGAGAGAGAATAGAGAGGAGGGAGAAGAGAGAGAAGAGAGAGGAGAGAGGAGAGAGAGAAATAGAAAAGAGAGAGAAAGGTAGAGAGAGAGGGGAGAAATAGAGAGAGAGGAGAGAAAGGTAAAATAGAGAAACAGGAGATAGAGAGAGGAGAGAGAGGGAGATAGAGAGAGGGAAAAATAGAGAGAGGAGAGAGATAGGAGAGGAGAGAGAGAGGAGAGAGAGAGAGGAGAGGGAGAAGAGAAGGAGGAGAGGGAGGAGAGAGAGGAGAGAGGGGAGAGAGAAGAGAGGAGAGGGAGGGAAGAGAGAGGAGAGAGAAGAGAGAAAGGGAAGAGGGAAGAGGGAGAGAAGAGAGAGAGAGAGAGAAATAGAGATGAGAGAGAAAGATAGAGAGAGAGAGAAGGGAGCATGGGAGGAGAGAGAAGAGAGAGAAGAAGGATGGAAGAGAGAGGAGAGAGAGCAAGGAGAGAGGAAAGACGAAGAAGAGAGAGGAGAGAGAATAGAGACAGAGGGAGATAGAGAGAGGGGAGAAATAGAGAGAGAGGAGAGAAATAGGAGATAGAGAGAGGAGAGAGATATGAGATAGAGAGAGGGGAGAAATAGAGAGAGAGGAGAGAGAGGAGAGAGATAGGAGAGAGAGAGGAGAGAGGAGAGAGGAGAGAGAGAGGAGAGGGAGGAGAGAGAGAGGAGAGAGATAGGAGAGAGAGAGAGGGAGAGAGGAGAGAGAGAGAGAAGAGAGGAGAGAGAGAGGAGAGAGATAGGAGAGAGAGAGAGAGAGAGAAATAGAAAAGAGAGAAAAAGGTAGAGAGAGAGGAGGGGAGAAATAGAGAGAGAGGAGAGAAATAGGAGATAGAGAGAGGAGAGAGATATGAGATAGAGAGGGGAGAAATAGAGAGAGAGGAGAGAGAGAGAGAGAGATAGGAGAGAGGGAGAGAGGAGAGAGGAGAGAGGAGAGAGAGAGAGAGAGAGAGAGAGGGAGGAGGAGAGAGAGGAGAGAGATAGGAGAGAGATAGGAAAGAGGAGAGAGGAGATAGAGAGAGGAGAGGGAGGAGAGAGGAGAGAGAGAGGAGAGAGGAGAGAGGAGAGAGAGAGAGAGAGGAGAGGGAGGAGAGAAAGAGGAGAGGGGAGAGAGAGAGAAGAGAGGAGAGGGAGGGAAGAGGGAAGAGAGAGGAGAGAAGAGAGAAAGGGAAGAGGGAAGAGAGAGGGGAGAGAGAGGGGAAAGAAGAGAGATAAGAGAGAGAGAGAGAGAGAAAAGAGAGAGAAGAGGGAGAGAAGAGAGAAGAGAGAGAGAGAAAATAGAGAGGAGAGAGAAAGATAGAGAGAGAGAGAGAAGAGAGCATGGGAGGAGAGAGAAGAGAGAGAAGAAGGATGGAAGAGAGAGGAGAGAGAGCAAGGAGAGAGGAGAGACAAATAAGAGAGAGGAGAGAGAATAAAGACAGAGGGAGAGGGGAGAGAGAAAAAGAGAAAGAGAAACAAAGAGAGAGGAGAGAGGAGAGAGGAGGGAGGAGAGAGAAGAGAGAGAAGAAAGAGGGAAGAGAGAGGAGAGAGAGGGGGGAAAGAGGAGAGATAAGAGAGAGAAATAGAAAAGAGAGAGAAAGGTAGAGAGAGAGGGGAGAAATAGAGAGAGAGGAGAGAAATAGGAGATAGAGAGAGGAGAGAGATAGGAGATAGAGAGAGGGGAGAAATAGAGAGAGAGAGGAGAGATAGGAGAGAGAGAGAGAGAGGAGAGAGAGAGAAGAGAGGAGAGGGAGGTGAGGGAGGAGAGAGGAGAGAGGAGAGAGAGAGAAGAGAGAAGAGGGAAGGAAGAGGGAAGAGAGAGGAGAGAGAAGAGAGAAAGGGAAGAGGGAAGAGAGGGGGAGAGAGAGAGAGGCGAGAGAAGAGAGAGGGAAGAGGGAGAGAAGAGAGAGAGAGAGAGAGAAATATAGAGGATAGAGAAAGATAGAGAGAGAGAGAGAAAGGGAGCATGGGAGGAGAGAGAAGAGAGAGAAGAAGGATGGAAGAGAGAGGAGAGAGAGAGCAAGGAGAGAAGAGAGACAAAAAAGATAGAGGAGAGAGAATAGAGACAGAGGGAGATAGAGAGAGGGGAGAAATAGAGAGAGGGGAGAGAGATAGGAGAGAGAGGAGAGAGAGGAGAGAGGGAGAGGGGTAAAGACAAAGAAAAAGAGAAGACAAAATAGGAGGGAGAAAGAGAGGAGAGGACAGAGAGAGAAGAGAGGAGACAGAAAGAAGAGAGAGGAGAGAGAAGAGAGACATGGGGAGAGGGGATAGAGAGAAGAGAAAAGAGAGAGAGAAAGGGAGATGAGGGAAGAGAGAGGAGAGAGGAGAACCTTGCAGGAAGAGATAGGGGATAGGGCAATGGGTGGGCCCAAATTGAAAATAGTGCCGAGGATGGGAGGCCTAGAGAAAGGAGCAGGAAGTGGTGAAGGGAGAATTGACTTTTCTAGTCTAATTATAAAAAGAATAGATGTGTAAATATTTGAGTCCTGGCAGTAGGTGTCTTCCACGTCCATCCACGGAGAAGATGCACCACGGGAAGAGATCTCTAATGCAGAAACTTTGCAAAAATTCCCAAGTTTGAATGACAAAATTTTTTGGTTTACTAAGGACTCAACCCCGGACATTGCCCCAAACCCCCACCCTTACCACTAGACCAACCAAAGTTTTCTTAAAATAATAGGAACTCCATGCATAGTTAAAATAGGCCTAATGGAATTGAAACTTACTCTAGATGTTCTAGAATGTTCTAGAATCTCTTGAATGTCCTAGAATGTTCCAGAATTGAGTATACACCTCAAATAAAAATAGAAAGTTTCAAATTAAAATAGAAGTTTTTTTGAACCTTTGCAGATGCTCAAAATAGAATGTTGTGGAATGTTCCAGGTGCTCATGGGTAAGCACCTCAAGTCTAAAAAATAGAAAGTTTCAAATTAAAAATAGAAAGTTTTTGAAACTTTGCAAATGCTCAAAATAGAATGTTCCGAATGTTCCAAATACTCATGGGTAAGCACCTCACCTAAAATAGAAAGTTTTTGAAACTTTGCAAATACTCAAAATAGAATATTGTGGAATGTTCCGGTGCTCATGGGTAAGCACCTCGCCTAAAAATAGGAAGTTTCAATTAAAAATAGAACGTTTTTTAAGACTTTGCAAATGCTCAAAATAGAATGTTCTGGAATGTTGCAGATGCTCATGGATAAACAGCTCAATCCAAAAATAGAAAGTTTTTTGAAACTTTGCAAATGCTCAAAATAGAATGTTCTGGAATGTTGTAGATGCTCAAAGTAAGCACCTCAATCTAAAAATAGAAAACTTTAGTCTAAAAATGTAAAAACTCAAATAGAATGTCCTAGAATGTTTCAGATGCTCTAAGGTAAGCATCTCAGTCTAAAAATAGAAAATAAGGTAGTCTAAAAACAAAAAAGTTTGCTAAAACTTTGCAAAAACTCAAAATAGAATGTTCTAGAATGTTCCAAATGCTATAGGGCAACCACCTATGCTCTAGAAGCATCTCAGTCTAAAAATAAAAAGTTTCTTGAAACCTTGCAAATGCTCAAAATAGAATATTCTGGAGGTGATACTTTGGAATTGGTATAATGGGTGTGCGTAAGCTTCACATGGGTGATACTTTAGAATTGACATACTTTAGAATTGTGCCTCATGTGCATGTATGAGTATGTTACTCATGAATAATACTTTGTAGGTGCTCATGGGTAAGCACCTCAGTCATGGGTAAGCTCCCAATAGGTAATACTTTGAAAGTGGATAAAACTCCTCATGCATAGGTGATACTTTGGAATTAGTAATAGGCATGAGTAAGCTCCTCATGGGTGGTTGTTCAATGGATGTTAAGTAACAGGGAAAGCTTCTTCAACATATAGGGGTTGTACTTTAAAATTCATAGTAGATGTACTAAGCTCCCAATAGGTAATACTTTGAAAGTAGTAGTAGGTATAAGTAGGCTCCTTATGGATAGTACTTTAGAAATAGTAATATGTGTGAGTAAACTCCTCATGCATAGATGATACTTTGAATTAGTAACACGCATGAGTAAGCCCCATGGGTGGTTGTTCAATGGATGTTAAGTAACAGGAAAGCTTCTTGAACACATAGGGGTTGTACTTTAAAAATTCATAGTAGATGTACTAAGCTCCCAATAGGGTAATACTTTGAAAGTAGTAGTAGGTATGAATAAGCCCCCAATATATGATAGTGGATGGGCCAACCGAGGCGGAAGCCTTGAGTCCGGCCTCACGAGGAAATGATATTTGAGACTTTGGAGTTGATAGTAGGAATGATACTTTGAAATTTGTAGTAGATGTGACTAAGTTCCTCTATGTAGACTACATGGGTGGGCCCAAAATCGGCGGAGGCCTTTTAAAATTGCCGAGGGTAAAGACAAAGAGAAGAGGCTCCCGGCCTCACGAGGAAGGATGCAAGAAAAGGTCGCATGGGCCCAAAAGACCGAGGCGCAGAGGGTTCCCGGGCCGAGTCGAGGAATGGATGCAAAGAAAAGGGCCGGCCACCGCCGGGCCCTTTCTAGTCTATCTATTATAATAAAGAAATAGTGTCCGGCCCGTCTGCGAGTTCCAGATGTCACAATTTTTTACGACGGTGGAGGATGCGCCACGTGGCTTGATCTCAGTCGTCCGTGGGCCTTGGCCTCTCAAAAGCTCCCAAGTTTGGTGGGCAAAACTTTTTTGGTTTACCACGGACTTGAACCCTGGACATTGCCCCCCAAACCCCCACCTACCACTAGACCAACCATCTTTCTTGAAAGAATAGGAAGTCCATGATTAGTTAAGGTTGGGGCAATGGAAATTCCTTTGCTTAATTAAAATCTTTGGTGTGAATTTTTTTGGTTTAGAGGAATTCGAGCCCGGGAAGAGGGCACCCCAAATTCGAACCTCAACCACTAGGCCAAGCATTAGTTCTTTGAAGAATATAATGATTTCAATATTGTTAAAGGTGGGATATATGCAAGATTCAAAACATACACAAGGATAAAGCTAGAGAGAGGAGGGAAAGATGAGGGGAGAGAGGAGAGATAAGAGAGAGAGGAGAGAGAGAGGAGAGAAGAGAGAGAGAGAGAGAGAGAGAGAGAGAGAGAGAGAGAGAGAGAGAGAGAGATAGATAGATAGGAGAGAGAGAAACAAAGAGATGGGAGAGAGATAGGAGATAGAAGAGAGATAGGAGAGAGAGGGGAAGAGATAGAGAGAGAAAAGAGAGGAGAGAGAGAGAGAGAAAGAGGAGACAGAGGAGGATAGAGAGAGAGAGAGAGAGAGAGAGAGAGAGAGAGAGAGGAGGAGAGAGGAGAGAGGGAGAGAGATGGGAGAGAGAAGAGATAGGAGAGAGAAAAGAGAGAAGAGAGAGAGAGATAGAGAAGAGATAGAAGAGAGAGATAGAGAGGAGGAGAGAGATAGAGGGAGAGAGAGAGAGAGAGAGAGAGAGAGAGAGAGAGGAGGAGAGAAGAGAGAGAGAGATAAGGCAGGAGAGAGATAGAGAGAGAATGCTAGAGAGGAGAGATGGGGAGAGAGAAGAGATAGGAGAGAGAAAAGAGAGGAGAGAGAGAGAAGATAGGAGAGAGGAGAGAGGATAGGAGAGAGAGAGAGAGAGAGAGAGAGAG
>JAJEKV010000043.1:9841381-9850012 GCA_021234155.1 Isoetes taiwanensis
GAAGAGAGGAGATAGAGAGAGGGAGAAAATAGAGAGAGAGGAGAGAGATCAGGGAGAAGAAAGAAGAGAGGAGAGAGAAGAGAGAAGGAGAGGAGGGAGGAGAGAGAAGAAAGGAGAAAGGAGAGAGGGAAGAGATAGGAGAGAGAAGAGAGAGAAGAGAGAGAAAGGAGAGGGAGATGGGGGGCACATGGGTCGGCCCAAACTGAGAAGGAGGCCGGGGAGGAGGCCTTTTGAACATTGAGGCTCAAAATAGAAAGTGGGCCCGCCAAACCGCCGGCCCCTTTCTAGTCATTATAATTTAGAAATAGTTTCTTGAAAGTGAAGTGAGTGAGTTAGTGAGGGTAAATTAGCCCATCCTACGGTGAAGGATGCGCCCAGTTAGGAGAGATCTCGGCCGTCCGTAGGCCTTGGCCTCTCAAAAGCCCCAAGTTTGATGGACAAAATTTTTTGGTTTACCACGGTCTCAACCCCAGACATTGAAGGAAAACCCCACCCTTACCACTAGACCAAATGCTGCTATCTTTTCTTGAAAGAATGGGAACTCCATGTTTAGTTAAGGTGAAGGCCTAATTAATTCAAGGATACTCTAGGATGTTCTAGAATGTTCTAGAATCTCTTGAATGTCCTAGAATGTTCCAGAATGGGTAAGCACCTTTTAAAAAATAGAAAGTTTGTCTAAAAACAGAAGTTTTTTGGAACTTTGCAAATGCTCAAAATAGAATGTTGTGGAATGTTCCGTGTGCTCACGGTAAGCACCTTTAGTCTAAAAAATAGAAAGTTTCAAATTCAAAAAGAGAAGTTTTTTTTGAAAACTTTGCAAATGCTCAAAATAGAATGTTGTGGAATGTTCCAAATGCTCATGGGTAAGCACCTTTTATTTAAAAAATAGAAAGTTTGAATTAAAAATAGAAGGTTTTTGAAACTTTGCAAATGTTCAAAATAGAATGTTCGAATGTTCCGGATCCTGTATGCTCATGGGTAAGCACCTCCTAAAAATAGAATGTTTCAAATCCTAAAAATAGAAAGTTTTTTTAAAACTTTGCAAATGCTCAAAATAGAATGTTATGGAATGTTGCGTGATGCTCATGGGTAAACACCTCAATCCAAGAATAGAAAGTTTTTTAAAACTTTGCAAATGCTCAAAATAGAATGTTCTGGAATGCGCCAGATGCTCATGGGTAAGCACCTCGGTCTAAAAATAGAAAGTTCCAGTCTAAGAATAGAAAGTTTTTAAAATGGAAGTTCATACATAGTTAAGGGTGAGGGCCAAATAATCCATGGATGGTCTAGGATGTTCTAGAAGAAAGTTTAGAAGCTTCTAGAATGTCCTTAGAATCTTCTAGAATGTCCTAGAATCTTTAGAATCTTCTAGAATCTTCTAGAATGTCTAAAAAATAGAAGTTTTTGAAACTTTGCAAATGCCCAAAATAGAATATTGTGGAATGTTCCAGGTGCTCATGGGTAATGATTGTAAAATAAAAAAAGTTTCAGTCTAAAATAGAAAGTTTTTTAAACTAACTGCAAATGGTCAAAATAGAATGTGATGGAATGTTAGAGAGAGGAGAGGAGAGAGAGAAAAATAGAGAGAGAGAAGAGAGATAGGGAGAGATGGAAAAAATAGGGGAGAGAGAGAGAGAGGAGAGAGGAAGAGAGACAAAAAGAGGAAGAGGGGAGAGAGGAGGAGAGGAGAGAGAAGAGAGAGAGGGAAGAGAGAAAAGAGAGAGAGAAAGAGAGAAAAGAGAGGACGGAGAAGAGAGAGGGATGAGAGAAGAACAGAGGGTTGAGAAGAAGAGGAGAGAGATCAGGAGAAAGAGGGAAAAAAGAGAGAGAAAGAGGAGAGAGAGGGGAGAGAGAAGAGAGAGGAGAGAGAGAGAGAGAGGAGAGAGAAGAGAAAAGGAGAGAGGAGAGAGAGGAGGAGAAGAGAGAGAGAGAATAGAAAAGAATTGACATAGAGAAGAATTGGTAGAGAGGAAAAATATAGATAGCCTAAAAGGGAAAAGAGAAAGTTGAGACTGAAAGGAAAAGAGAATGATACTTTGTTGGTAATGGAATAGAGGGTTGAGAGAAATGTGGGAATAAGGATAAATAATATGCTTATAGTAGTTTTAAATTGATATGGTGATCTAAGAAGAGGAAAGAAGGGGATAGGAATAAGATACTTTGAAAGAGGTAATGGGCTCCCTCATGAGAGGATACTTTCTTTTAGAAATATATAATAAAGGGAAAAGGAAAAGCTAGATAAGGCATGATGAGCGGTATGGACTTACATAGTAAGTAGGTGGGAGGTAAGGGAAAGAAAATAATGCTCCTCATGAGATAATACTTAAGAAATAGTAATAGGTGTGAGAACCCAGAAAAGAAAAGAAGAAAGGGGTGAAAAATTTCTATAGATATGGTAAAGGTCCCAAAAAAATGAAAAATAGAGAGAGAGAGAGAGAGAGAGAGAGAGAGAGAGAGAGGGGGAGAGAGGGGAGAGAGAGGGGGGCATAGAGAGGAGAAAGGAGAGAGAGGCCTAGAGCTAAAAGAGAGAGGAGGGGAGAAGAGAGAAAGGGAGAGAGAAAAGAGAGAGAGGAAGAGAGAAGAGAGAGAAAGAGGGGAGAAACAGAGAGAGAGAGAAAAGAGAAAGAAAAGAGAGAGAGAGAGAGGAGAGAGAGAGAAAGAGAGAGAGAGAGAGAGAGAGAGAGAGAGAGAGAGAGAGAGGAAGAGAGGGAGTGACAAAGAAGAGAAAGGAAAAAAGAGGAAGAGGAGAAGAAAGAGAGAAAGAAGAGGAGAGATAGAAGAGAAGAGAGAGAGAGAGAGGAGAGAGGAGAGAGAAGAGAGACACCTGGGAGAGGGGATAGAGAGAAAGAACAAAGAGGAGAGAAGAGAGAAAGAGGGAGGAGAGGAGAGATCAAGAGAGAGAGAGAGAGAGAGAGAGAGAGAGAGAGAGAGAGAGATGAGGAAGGGGAGAGAGACAGAGAAGAGATAGAGATGATCAAAGGAGGAGTGGCCCAAAGATAATAGATGAGAAGAGGAAAGAGAGAGAATAGGCCATTGGGATCTAGAGCCCTTTTAAGAGGGTTCAAGAAAAAGGGAGGAGGAGTCCATTTATTTGAGACAGGAAGATGGGAGCCAGAAGAGATAGGATATAATAAGAAAATAGAAGGCCCGCCCGAACCCCGAGTTGCCTTTTGGCCACCTGCATGAGTAAGAAAATAGCCCATCCTGACCATTTTCCTGGAGGAGGCCACGCCGCTGCGATTTAAGGATGTTCTAGAATGTCTCTGGGCCTTGGCCTCAAAAGCTCCCAAGTTTGGTGGACAAAATTTTTTTTGGTTTTTCCACGGACTTGAACCCCGATATTGCCCCCCCAAACCCCACCCTTACCACTAGACCAACCAGGTCTTTTTCTTAAAATAATAAGAAGTCCATGCTTAGTTAAACCATTTAACTCAAGGATACTTAGGATGTTCTAGAATGTTCTAGAACCTCTAGGAATGTCCTAGAATGTTCCAAATGCTCATGAACAATCTTGCTGTTTAGAAAGTCTCACCTAAAAATAGAAGTTTTTTGAAACTTTGCAAATGCTCAAAATAGAATGTTGTGGAATGTTCCGGTGCTCATGGGCAAGCACCTCGGTCTAAAAATAGAAAGTTTCAAAAAAATAGAAAGTTTTTGAAACTTTGCAAATGCTCAAAATAGAATGTTGTCGGAATGTTCCAGTGCTCATGGGTAAGCATAGAAAGAAAGTTTCATTTCAAAAATAGAAAGTTCTTTGAAACTTTGCAAATGCTCAAAATAGAATGTTGTTACGGAATGTTGCAGTGCTCATGGGTAAGAAAAGCAACAAACCACCCAAATTCTAGAAATAGAAAGTTTTTGAAACTTTGCAAATGCTCAAAATAGAATGTTGTGGAATGTTCGAGGTGCTCATGGGCAAGCACCTTCACCAAAAATAGAAAGTTTTACTAAAATAGAAAATGTTTTTTAAACTTTGCAAATATGTTCTAGAATGTTCTGAATGTTCCAGATGGGTAAGCATAAAAGTTTCAATTAAAATAGAAAGTTCTTTGAAACTTGCAAATGCTTTAATAGAATGTTCTGGAATGTTTAATGCTCAAAGTGGGTAAGCACCTCACTCTAGAAATAGAAAGTTTTTTTAAACTTTTGTTTCTCAAAAATAGAATGTTGAAATGTTTTAAAACCTACTTTAGAAAAAGTTTCAAAAGTTTTTAAACAACTGAAATGCTCAAAACCAGAATGTTGCGGAATGTTGCGAATGCTCTAGGGTAAGCATCTCACCAAAAACTAGAAAGTTTTTTGAAACTTTGCAAATGCTCAAAATAGAATGTTCTGAATGTTGCCTCAAAGGTAAGCACCTCGGTAAAAATAGAAAGTTTTAGTCTAAAAATAGAAAGTTTGCTTATACTTTGGGAAACTTCAAAATAGAATGTTGTAGAATGTTTTTAGATGCTCAGGTAAAGCATCTCAGTCTAGAAATAGAAAGTACGATAGGTAAAAAAATAAAAAGTTTGCTAAAACTTTGCAAGAACTCAAAATAGAATGTTCTAGAATGTTAAAATGCTATAGGGCAAGCACCTTAAGTGAGTAGCACCTTTTTAAAAAGTAGAAAGTTTTTGAAACCTTGCAAATGCTCAAAATATTTTATATTCAGACATGAATGTCAAATGCTCATGGGTAAATGTTAGTGTTTAATAAACTTCACCCCTACAGATTTATTAAAAATACCATATGATTAATGATTGATAAATCTAATAACCATTTTCCAAATCTTAAAATGAGAATGTTATGCATGGTGGATAATACTTTTTAAACTAGCCCCCACCTCATTTTAAAAATAAAAAATGTTTTTCTTCCAAGAAAAAGAAGATTAAAAGACTAGAAATGGGAAAATGAATATAATATGTTGCGGATGATCATGGGAAACTAAGAATGTTCTAGAGAAAAATTCAGAGAGAAAGAGAGAGAAGAAAAGAAGAAAAAAAGTGGTTTTTTTAAGGTTGTAAAAAGGAGAGAGAATGTCCTAGAATAGAGAGGAATGCATCTGAGAGGAATAAAGAAGAGAGAAAAGGATGGAGAAAGAGAACCAAATAGAGAGAGAGAAGTTTGGATACAATTTGAAAGGAAAAAGGGGAGAGAGAAGGAGAGGGCTGCACCTGTTTTTTTAGAGAAAGAGAATAGGAAAGAGAGGAAAAAGGATTTAGTTTTAACTTTGAGAAATAGAAAAATTTTTTCAGAGAGAAGAAGAAAATGAGAGAGGAGAGAGATAAGAGATAGAGTAAAATAGAAAGTAGAGAGGTGAGAGAAAGAGGAGGACAGAGAGAGGAGAGGAGAGAGAGAGAAAGATTTTGTAGAGCCAGTGTTCTATAAAGATGAGATTCAGAATGAGAGAGGAGAGGAGAAAGAAATATGCTTTAAAAAATTCTGGGAGAAATAGAGAGAGAATAGTTTGAGATGAAAAGGAGAAGAAGAATGTTTTGGAGTTTTGCAAATGCCTGGGGTAAAATGCTAGAAAAATAGAAAGGAGGAGAGAAATTTAAAATATAAAAGTTTTAGATTAAAAAGACAAAAGAGGGGAGAGAGAGAGGGGAGAATGCTAGGAAGGAGAAAAAGAGATAGAGAAATAGAGATAGAAAAAGGACAGATTAAAGATGGTACTAGAAAAATTAGAGAAGAGATAGGACTTTAAGAGGCCTCAGAGGAGCATGTGTGAGGGATGTTACCCATGAATTATACTTGGAAAACAGGAAGAGATATTCAGAGAGGAAAGGAGATGACAGAAGAAATAGGAGAGAGAGAGAAGAGAGAAAGGGAGATAGAGAAGGTTTACCGAGAGAGAGAAAGATAGGAGAGACAGAGGAGAGAGGAGAGAGGAGAGAGAGTAAAAATTAGGGGGGGAGAGAGAAAGGATAGGAGAGAGAGAGAAGATGTGAGAGGGAGGCTTTTGAGAAGAAACAAGAGGGTTAGAGAAGAGAAAAGAAGAGAGAGGAAGAATGGAGAAAGAGAGAGTTTAGAGAGGTCCAGATAAAGAGAGAAATCAAAAATTTTCAAGGAATGTAGGAAGAGAGGGGATGTATAATTAATAAAAGAGCAGTTAGGAGAGAGATATTTTGAAGAGATTGGGGAGAGAGAAGGAATAGTCCCAGGGGAGAGGAAAGAGAGGGAAGAGAGAGGGGAGAGAGAGGGGAAAGAAAGAGAGAGGAAAAGAAAGTTGTCAGGAGGGAGGGAGAAAATTTGAGTGAGAACGAGAGAGAAGAAATGGAAGGAGAGAAAAGAAAAGGTTAGGAGAGAAAATTTATAGAGAAGAGAGAAAGATGAGGAGAGGAGCCACGGAAGGAGAGAGAAACAAAGGAGGAGGAGAGATAGAGAGAGAGAATCCTGAAACAGAAAGAGAGGAGAGAAATGCTTGCTAGAGAAATCCTAATTTTTATGGAGAGATCCTCATACAAAAGAACTAAGAGGAGAGAGAGAGAGAATAGAGAGAGAGGAGATGGGAGGGGAGGAGAGAGAAGGAGAGAGGAAAGGAGAGAGGAATAAGTTAGGGAGAGTCCAAAGGGAGAGGGAGAGGGACGAGAGAGAGAGAAGAGAGGGGGGAGTATCCCTTAAAGTACCAGAAAAGAGAGAAATTAAATAAGAGATAATAAAAATAGGGAGAGAATGGTTAGCGGCCAGATGGAGATATCACAAAAGTTTAAATTTAACTTGAAGCAGACATTCGAGCACAAAAAAGTATAGTGGAAAATAATAAGATTTCAATAGAATATGTATGTAAAATGAGTGATGAAACCTCATCCAAAAGGGCGAGTTTCCCGGTTTGCCAAATTTTTGCATCCTAGGCCTTCCCCTCCAAAAATACCAAAGTAAAACCATTTTCAAAAAATGGTTGTTGTGATGGAAGACTTGGTTGCTGTGAGTAATTTAACTTGGCAAATGATGCCACTAGACCAAGCTTGGTTTTCTGTGCAAACAGTTAATATATGTATTTGAGGATGTCTGCAAACAATCTTCCATCCACGGCCTACCGATGTCTGGACACTGATTATATTTTTTTTTAGGAATGTCCTAGAATCTTTGTCATATCCTGCTAGAATCTTCTAGAATGTCCTATCCATCTGCTGTCTCACCAGAATGTCTAAAATTAGAAGTTTTTTCCAAACTTTGCAAATGCTCAAAAAGAATCTTTTCAAATGTTCCTGAGGCCGGGATAAGCTTTGTAGTCTAAAAATAGAAAGTACCATAGTAAAATAGAAAGTTTGAAAGGTTTTAGGAACTTCACCATAGAATGTTTCAGATGGTCTAGGATGTTCTAGAAATGTTCCAGATGGCAGAAGCTTATAGAATATTCTAGAATCTTCCATAACCTTCTAGAATGTCTAAAAATAGAAGTTTTTTAAAAACTGAAAATGCTCAAGATAGAATGTTATGGAATGCTCTCGATGCTTATGGATGAGTGAAAATAGAAAGTACCATAGTCTGCAACCAGAAAAATTGTGATAAAAGTTTGTAGGAACTCATAATAGAAATGTAGTGATGAACTAGATGTTCTAGAAAACAAAAGCTAGGATGGCTCCAGAAGTTTAATAATGTCCTAGAATGTAGTCTCGAATATCCTAGAAAACAGAAACTTTTTCTAGAAAATCTAAAAAATAGAAGTTTTTTTTACTTTTGCAAATGCTTGTTAGAATGAATTAGTTATTTATTGGATGTCACATCCCAAGCACCCGCCTAAAATAGAAAGTACCATATAGTTCAAAAATAGAAAGTTTTATAAGTTTACAAGAACTCATAGAATGTTCTAACAATGTTCTTAAGATATCAAACAAGCTCAAATTTAAAAGAAAGTTTTTTGAACTTTGTACCACTCAAAATAGAATTTCTAGAATGTTCTAGAATATTCCTGTGCCTGGGGCAAGCAAAATTAATCTAAAATAACAAGTTTTTGGAGATTTTGCAAACACCAAAATATAATGTTCTAGAATGTTTTAGGATGCTCATACTGTGCTAATCTTAGCATAGAGGGCAGTAGATGGCCTCATGGTGCAGTTGCATATGTGTCCTCATGTGTATGTGTGAATATATGCTACCCATGATAGTAAGTGTGAGTAACATCCCCATAGGTGATACTAGTAGGGTACAGTATATGGTAGCAGTGTGTGAGTAAAACCTCATGCATGGGTATCAAAAAATAGATATGGTGAAGGTCCTCACCGTGTAGATGTCGATAATCCTCATGGATATATGTGAGTATGCTCCTTATGTATGATGTGCTTTGGACATAGAGGTTGTAATTGAATTAATAGCATAGGTGTAAGTAAGCTCCATGGATAATACTTTATACTAGTATGACGTGAGTAAACTCGTTTTGCATGGATGCCAAGTAACAAACGCCGGAAAGTCCTCATGGGTGTAGATGTGGCATTATCCTCATAGTTCTATGTGTGAGTATATGTCGCCGCGGTGGTTGGAGCAATAGATGCTTAGTAACATGGGAAGTTTCTGAATATATAGGGGTTGTACTTTGAATCTAGAGACGAAAAGCTCCTAATAGGTGATATAATTTAAAAGTAGTAATAGGTGTGGGGAGACTGAATGATGATACTTTTGAAATTGGTAGTAAATGTAACTAAGTCT
>JAJEKV010000043.1:9850023-9852523 GCA_021234155.1 Isoetes taiwanensis
AGGGAGACAGAGAGAGGGGAGAAGAGGAGAGAGGGGAGAGGAAGAGAGGGGAGAGAGGAAAAAGACAGAGAGAGGGGGGAGAACAGAGAGGGGAGAACAGAGAGAGAAGAGAGGGAGAGAGAGAAGAAAAGGAGAGAGAGAGAGGAGAGAGGAGAGAGAGAGAGAGAGAGAGAGAGGGGAGAGGGAGAGAGAGGGAGCGGGGAGAGAGAGAGAGAGAGGGGGAGAGATAGAGAGAGAGAGAGAGAAGAGAGAGAGAGAGGGAGAGAGAGGGGGGGCCCAAAAAGACAGAGAGAAATGCAAACTGTCCAGAGAGGGGTTTCACCTGGCCAAGAAGGAGGAGAGGAAGAGAGAGAAAGAGGAGGAGAGAGGAAGAGAGGAAAAAAAGCAGCCTGAATTAGAGAGCTGAGGAGCTGCTGAAGAAAAGAGAGAGAGAAGAAAGGAGGCTGAAGAGAGGCAGCTGCTGAGAGAGGAGAAGGGAGAGAAGAGGAGAGAAGAGGAGAGGGAAGAGAGGGAAAGCAGGAGCCTGGCTCGCTTCGAGAGCCTTGGCCTCTCAAAAGCCCCAAGTTTAGTGGACAAAATTTTTGGTTTATTGGAGGACCCAACCAGGGGACATTGCCCCCAAACCCCATCCCACGAGCTGGACCAACCCGCCTTTGGAGAGAAATAATAGGAACTCCATGCATAGGAAGGGAGGGCCTAATTAAGAGAAAGGAGAGAGAAAGGATGTTCTAGAATGTTCTAGAATCTCTTGAGACAAAAAGAAAAAAAAAAATGAAAAATGAAAAATGAAGTCTTTAAAAATAGAAAGGCCCTAGGAAAAACAGAAGTTTTTTTGAAACTTTGCAATGCTCAAAATAGAGGAGGAGAGAATGTTGGAGGCTCATGGGTAAGCAGGGAGCCTAAAAATAGAAAGGGTCTAAAAATAGAAAGTTTTTTTTGAAACTTTGCAAATGCTCAAAATAGAATGTTCCGAATGTTCAAACACTCATGGGTAAGCATCCCAAGGGTAAAAAATAGAAAGTTTTTGAAACTTTGCTAAAATACTCAAAAATAGAATAATGTTGGGAGTGTTCCTTGTGCTCATGGGTAAGCACCTCGCCTAAAAATAGGAAGATTAACTCTAAAAAATAGAAAGTTTTTTAAACTTTGAAATGCTCAAAATAGAATGTTCTGAATGTTGCGATACTCATGGTAATTGGTAATCCAAAAATAGAAAGTTTTTGAAAACTTGCAAACTCAAAATAGAATGTCCTTGTACGATGCTCCTGAGTCCCCCCAGGATGTAAAAATAAAAAAACTTTAGAGTTCAAAATGTAAAAACTCAGAGAGAATGTCCTAGAATGAGGAGGCAGAAGAAGGTAAGCATCTCGCCTAAAAATAGAAAATAAGCAGTAGTCTAAAACAAAAAGTTTGCTAAAACTTTGTAAAACTCAAAATAGAATGTTCTAGAATGTTCCAAATGCTATAGGGCAACCACCTATGCCTAGAAGCACCTCAAATCCTGCTAAAAATAAAAAGTTTCTTGAAACTCCTGTAAAATGCTCAAAATAGAATACCGGAGGTGATAATTTGAATTGGTATAATGGTGTGGGAAGCTTCACATGGGTGAGTGCCTTAGAATTGACATCCTTTAGAATTGAAATGTCTGGGCATGTATGAGCATGTTACTCATGAAGTGGTTTTGTAGGTGCTGGTGGGTAAGCAAACTCTGAACAGCATAAAAATCCCAAAAGGTTAATTTTCTCCGGATAAAACCTCATTTTTGAGACTTTGGAAATGCCTTTAGAACATGGGAAATGCCTGAATGGGTGGTTGTTCAATGGGTTAGTTTGATGAGTTCCAAAAATAGGAAACATTTAAAAATTATGGTAGACTGTACTAAATGCTCAAAATAGAATTTTCTTGAAATTTAGCAGGATTCAAAGGTAGGCTTCACCGGATTTTTCTGCAGAATACAAACATTTGGAGTCTAACCCTAACTCAGTTTGCTTTGAATTTGTAAAACTCTTCGATCTGTAGGTAGAGAGAGTTTGAAGTTGGGGAGGTTGAGGTAGGAGGTTGATCCAGAGCTGAGTTTGAGAGAAGAGATATGGAAGTTGATCCCGAGGAGGAGAGAGATTGAGCACCTTCCCTAAGTTTGACTGATGCCTAAGCCCCTCAAAGAGTTTTGAGTTGAGGTTCTGACTTTTCTGAAGATGTTTTGAACTTCTAGAAGAGGGAACGGCTCTTGAGTTGATCCTTTGACAGTTTGAACCATTTGAGAGCCTGAAGAGAGGAATTTATTCATCCCTCAGGAAGAGAGACTGAGAGGAGACTCTACCTTCTGACACCCCCAGAGCATTTCGAGGAGAAGCTGCTGAGAGGACAAATTTTTGCCAGGGACAGGAGGAGAGAGAGAGGAGGGAAGAGAGAGACTGGATTCATCCTCCCACTTTGTGCCAGGGTGGAGCCACAGAGGCGCGGGAGATCGAAAGAGATCCGGGGCATCCGCGTAGAGAGG